>CAKNXH010000879.1:340454-485909 GCA_932178445.1 Andricus quercusramuli
TTAAATCACTGCAATCACTCGGAATTTACCGCGAAATAACTGCAATCACACGGATTTCACCATTAAATCACTGCAGTCACTCAAAATTGACTCTGCAATCACTGGAAATCACTGCGTTCACTTGCATTCAATGGCAATCACCTGAATTCACTGCATTCACGTGCAACCACTTGCAAACACTTGCAATCACTTGCAATCACTTGCAATCACTTGAAATCACTGGCAATAACTTGCAATCACTTGCAATCATGCAATCGGTGTACACCAAAATTCGAAGTTATGCACCCCTCGATATATTTACATCTTTAAGCTTATGGGAAGTCGAGTGAATTTCAAGTATTAAAAAAGTAAAATAAGTATATTCATATAAAAAGAAAGAAATGTGCATTGGATATATAAATTGTTTGAATAATTAACATGTATTGTTAATTTGGAAAAAATGACAGCCAAATATTACTGAAAATAAAGTTGTTGTCGATTCTGAAAAAACAATTGAGTCTATTCACGGAAGAATTGTAGACATCGGCATTTGTTTATGAGAATTGTTTAAATAAATGAAACTTCTGATAAAATTACTAAATGTGACTAGAAGGAGCCATTGAAAATAGGAGTTTCGTTTATTCTGCAAAAAAATTGAGCCTCTTCATTCAGTCATTGTCAAAATGTGTATTTGTTCACAAAAATGGTTAAAATCATTGAAAAATAGCAGAATTTCAACAATTACATTGTTTAATTTACGTGAAAACTCTTTTGAACAACAATCCAGATGGAATTTTTTCATGTTTCAAATACGCTCGACTCCCCGTAAGCTTAAATTTAAAAATACATTATTCATAATGTATACAATCATAATTTGTGTTTAATCAACAATTTTTATATGTTATTTACTCTAGTAGTCTTAGAAAATCCTGAATAATATTTTGTGTAAGTTACTTCCAAAAATTGCAGAAGTTAGCTGAACTACGGCGAATCAAAAACAAAAAAAGATAAATAAATTAGGTGTTCTAAAAACGGGGTTTTCGGGTGTATTTTAAAAACGGCCCAAGAAACAAATTTTTGATCCAGGAAAAACGTGCGCAATTTAAAATTCGACACTTATGTGAAAAGTAGACATTTTCTTGAAACAAGAAATATTTTCTTGGATCCAGATAATATTGTATCGTCCGTATTCGTAATGATATTTTCTTGATTCGATGTAAATTATTTTCCGCTTATTTAAATTCATGAATATAATTGCATTTGGCGAGGATGGGCATTTCTTATGATATTTTTCCGAGATCAATAGACGGAAACATAACTTCTACAATCGTTGTAAATCGTTTAATGTAAACAGGTTGAAATTAGTATTTTTTATTATTGAATTATTCGCAATTTCAAAATGAGACGTTTTGAATTATTTCAATTTTTAGCTTTTCAAATGGAAAATGTTGAAATTCTAAGGTTCCAAAACAATTCTACATCAAAACGTTTATTTTGGTTTATTTGGACCTGAAGATTTATCAATTTTTTGAGGCTGTAATTTAAGTTTTTGAATTTTTCAGCTTTTAATTTCAAAACTCTCAAAGATGTATTTTCGAAATCTTGCAACTGGTAATTGTTGATTCTTAAATGATGTTAATGACAAATGATTAAAGTTCAAATATTTCAAATTGAAAATTCTGTAATCACTTTTTAATTGCATAGAATTCATTTACTCCCAAAGTGAAAGTTATCTGTCCCACATGTTGAACAGTATTTGCATGTACATAAATGCACACAATTCAGAAATACTGAAAATCTTGAAAACGTGTTTAAATCGTACACTAGAATGAATTTGCATGCTCTCGTTTTATTAAAAATCTATTCAACGTGAAGGGCCGGTTAAGAGTGGAACTCAATCAATTTTCCAATAGTCAATAGTCTTTTTCATGGTGGTTAAGGTTTATATAAAGGTACCAATTTTAAAACAGGAAGTGTGTTATTGCGTTCTGGCCGTAGAGATGTAGGCTAATACTTGAGGTATTGATTTCGGATTTTGGGATGGTGAATTTTGGGCTTAGTGGAAAATGGAAATCCGCAAGCGATGAGTTTGCTGTGCGCTGTGCTTAGTGCGTGAAAACTTTTGTAGGACTTGATTCTTTTCACTTGTAACAATTTCCTCAATATTATTCAGTATTATATTGTTATTATATTGTACATTGCATTGAGACTAATTTTATAGAAAATTTTGAAACATTTTGTTAGAAATTAGATAAAATTAATATCAAGAAAATTATACAAAATGAATTGAATCAAGTCTATTTTAGAGTGCAAATTGCCAGTGCTTGGCGACTGTGCTTCAGTGCGGAGTGAAAAATCGGCGTTGGTGGCTTTTTTCGCTGGCTCATGCTCTCCCCCGAGACCCTTAATTTGCGACAGGTGTAAAAAGTGAAAAGGTGCGAAAATCGTGAACAGCCTGGTTTTTTTTATCGCGGTTTTTACTTTACCACGAACGATTAATTCAGCGGTCCTAAAAACTTCGGCCACCGAATTCCGAGCAACGCATGTATAGTTTCCTGTGTGTGCGGCTGTGACTCGTTCGATTAGTATCGTACTGGAATGAGCATCGATGCTGGTAACTCTCAAACCAGGGTTCTGACCCGCTTTAGAATTGGTGACCGTCCCAGAGAGACCGAAATTAGAATTCGGGATCGGTTCACCGTCCTTTGACCACGAGATCGTGAATGGCGGGTCACCCTTCTCGATCATGCAGGTCACCTGAGAGCGCACCCCTTCCTGGAGGTCCTTGTTAAAACTAAACTCGGCTATCTTAGGTGGAACTGAAACGGACAAGAAAGGACCGAAATGTGAGATTTGGAAATCAGTTTATTTTCCATCCAATTTGGAGAGTCCTGGTCCCTTGCAAATAGAGCATGACGTTCCTTTGGTGTCCTATATCATAAACGTTTACATGAACTGGCATAAGGATGAGATTAGGAGTGAAGTTTGTGCTTGGAAGGTTTTGCGTGCAGGGTTGTTCTATTTATAACAAAAAACTAAGCCCCAGTAATCGGCAAGCGTCTAAAAGAAAGAATTTGGTAGCCTTTTCAAATCTATTATTTCAAATTAAATCAAATATAATGGTTAATAATACTCGCTGCGTCTCACCATTTTTCTAAACAAATCATCTCCCCTTCTACCTCATTTCGTTCATACATTCATCATACTATCCCATCTATCTCCCCTCTCTCCGGCCTCTGCTTCTCATCCTAACCTCTTTCTTACCCTCCACCTTCTGTCTCACTCATTTTCAGATCCATACCAAACACCCTCTTAACATTTACTTCACCTCCTCTACCGTGAACTCCCCTCAACTTACTGTTTCACTCAATTATAATCTCCCGAGGTCTCCCACCTCATTACCTTCACCACTCCTGAAAACTACCCTATTCACATCGCATTTTTTCAGTTCCCTCTCAACCCCTGCGTCGCATCTCACCCCACACCCCTGTCCATCCCTAGTCTCACACCTTTACTCTCAACCTCACTCTTAGAATTCCTCTTCCCTTACTAAGGACAACCTTAATCTCTTCTTCTACTTTCTTTTAATCTCATCTTATTAAGGTCTCTCTCTATTTCTCTATCTCCCTTACATAATAATGGAAATTATTTAATTGATTCAGTAACTTCCTCTCCCCTCCACTACCTTGAACCCACCCTTACCTTACTTTTTCCCTGAACTAACACCTCCCCATCCACCTTACTCCCCCATCCTTTCCAAGCATCTTCCTATTTACATATCCTCCTCTCTTTCTTCCTAACTTACACCAAGCTTCTCAACTTACTCCTCAGCCTTCAATCCCTTTCTTTATCTCCTGGCCCATTCCTGATCCTCCCCCCTAAACTCAACCACCCTCTTACCATTTCATTCCTTACCTAAGCTCCTCGCACTTTCCGGCTTATTAATTTAAACCCCTCCCCTTATCCTTCTTTCTTACTTAATACCAACCTATGGTTAATTAATTTATACAGCAACCCTGCTTCATTAGAAACAACTCAAATAAAGAATTATTTTTAATTTCTAATTACAAAGATTTTATAATTAATTGAATTTCTTGGAAGAATTAAAGATGTACTTCACTGTGCTTTGCAAAAATGTTGATGAGGAAATTGGTTATTCAACAAATTTTATATTGATTTTTGTTTTTAGATTCAATTTTAGGTAAAAGCTGCAAGTTTTCTCCATTCCTAATAATCCAGGGCCCATTTTCTACCTTTAAAGCAATTCTTTATATTTGGTGTTAGAGTGTTAAACAAATTTGTATGAATAATTGTATTTGATGTTAATTCTTTTTAGCATTCATGGTCTTATATCAATATTCAAATATTGTCTTCAACCCTATGTTGTGAAAAAATTCCTCTCTAGTCTTGAGACCTGGGTTTGAATTCGAGTGGGGTTACAGAAAATGTTTTCACAATTTTGAACTAAAATCAATATTTAAATATTATTATAAAACCAGGTAGATAAAAAAGAATTAACATGAAATATGTTCACAATTCTGCTTGGCTGGGTTTTATTCAACCAAATTGTTTTAGAAATTATGCAGTGATTATTAATTTTTCTGAACAATTTTTTCCTACATAATTTTAATTTTAATGAAACCTAGCCTAACAGAATTGTTAGGTACCATTCAAGGAAGAAATTTAGGCTTGGATCATTAGGATTAAATGAGAATTACAGCTTTCACCTGAAATTGAAGCTGAAAAACGAAAACCTATGTAACTTCTGTTAAATATACAATTTCAACTTGAAAAATGTTTTTCTTAAGAACGCTTAGTTTCTCCTTTAAAATTTACTGCAATAACCATTTAGTCGATTTTTGTCAGTTTTATAGGTCATTTTGAAAGTTGCCCCATTTCGATGTAAGCTCTACGTCCTGAACATCCTTAAAATTTAAGAATTAACAAGCAAAATTAAAAGGAAGATTTCACTATTATAGAAAAATACTAACTATTCGACCGTTTAGCAGAAAGATTCACAAGTTTCATTGAATGAATGTACTATTATTTGAAAGAAACAAAATCGTCTTAAATAAAAACTTTAAACCAGGAGATGTTCCCACTACTAAGCAGGAATAATTGGTGATTATAATTAAATCTACGTCGCAGGTGGATCCAGAAGCAAGGACAATAGCCGTAGCGTTATTCT
The DNA here is from genome assembly GCA_932178445.1 of Andricus quercusramuli. Taxonomy (NCBI): domain Eukaryota; kingdom Metazoa; phylum Arthropoda; class Insecta; order Hymenoptera; family Cynipidae; genus Andricus; species Andricus quercusramuli. The sequence goes on from CAKNXH010000879.1 coordinate 345,622, forward strand.
AAAGATTTCAAAAGGTTTCCGAGGAAGATGCGCGAGTCATTAAGCGTCTTTTAAGGAAGAAGAAATATTTCATAGTCGGCATCCTCCCTGTGTGTCTCGTGGTGCTCATCTGTATCCTGTGTGTATCACTATATCAAAGAACAGAGTATAATTATGTTTTGTGACAATGTACGCTGAACGTCATCTTGTTAATGTTGCATAGGGGACCGTCCACAAAGTACATGGTTGCCTTTGTCAATCTTCCTCATCAAACTTTATCTTTCTTTTTGTCAGGAGTTATATTCGATATTGAAGAAACCCTTTTTTTAAAACAAAATAACGTTTATTATTTGAGAATGAAAATGTTCTGTGCACTCTCCCTTAAGCAGTTTTTATTTAATATCAAATATGTATCTTATGTTTGTATATGTGTAGCTGATTGTGTTGAGGAATTTACCTAAAAGAACTTGTTACGGAAGAGAATAAATATCTTGTATTCACAATCATTTCACAATAAATCCCGAGATATCAAACTATTGCATTTTATTCTAAATATCAACTTGAGATCAAAATTAACGACTTTTACGTATAAAATTAATTCTTACACTTCGTTCATATCTGTCGATTGGCAGTTGTTATACTTTCCATTGAAAATCGTAGAGTAGCCATCATCGGCATAATGTTTCTTTAACAAGATAATTAAAAATTAAAAACGAACTTTCAATGAAGAAGTTCAAATTTCAACTGTGTAGTTGAATTTTCAACCAAAAAGATGATTTTTGAAACAAAGAGATTAATTTTGTATCAAAAAGAGGAGTTTTCAACAAAATACATGAAGTTTCAACCAAGTTATTCAATTTTCAAATAGAAAGTATTAATTTTCAACAGAGAGCGAGAAATCATCAACGAAAAATCTAATAGTTGATACTGCAACCAAAAGAGATATTCATTTTTAACAGAAGCAGTTGAGTTTAACCAAAAAAGACACAAATTGTCAGGTAAAAAATTAATTTTCATACAAAAAATTTAACAAATTTGATCAATTTTGAATCTGAAATTAATTTTCAGCAAAGGAGTTCATCCAAGTGAATACATTTTTTTCCAAATAGGTGAATACTCAACGAAGACAGATTAATTATGAACCAAATGGTTGCATTTGTAACGAATAAGGGGCGATTTCTACGAGAAGAGATTAATTCTAGAACCAAAAAAAAGAATGATTTTTCAACGGAAAAGATTAATTTTCTACTGAAAAAGATTAATTTCTAACAAAATGCATACATTTTCCACTAAATAGTTGAATTTTTAACAAAAAAAGATTAATATTCAACCAAATAATTACGTTTCCAACCAAAAATGAAATAGTTGATTTTTCAGGTAGAAAAAGTTGCATGACCATACAAAAAATTAACAAAATAGATCAATGTCGAACAAATAAAAATTAACTTTCAATTTTTAACCAAAAAAATTAACAAAATAGATCAATATTGAACAAATAAAAATTAACTTTCAATTCTTAACCAAGCAGTTGTATTTTTCACAATAGAAAGGGAAATTTCTACTAGAAGAGAATGATTTTGGAAGAAATTTCAACTAAATGATTAATTTTCAAGAGTAAATGGCAAATTTTCGACAAAAAAAATTTGAATTCTCAACCCGCAAATATGAATTTCTAACCAGATAGCTGAATTTTCGAGAAAAAAAAATAGTTGAATTTAAAAGCCAAAAAGACAAATTCTTCGCAAAACAGTTGAACTTTGTACATGATGATTAATTTGTATACTAAATGATTAAACTTTCAACCAAAAAACAATAATTTTTAATCAAAAATGTAATAGTAGACGTTTCCACAAAAAATGATTAAATTTCAACCGAGAAAAGTTGGATTTTCAACGAAAGAGATGAATTTTCAAACTAAAATGATGGATCTTGAACTGGAATAGTTAAATTTTCAGTAAAAAAATTAGTTTACGAACGAAATAAAAAAAATAAATAAAAATTATAAAAACGAGAGTTCAATTCTCGAAATTTATTTATTTGTCTCTAAAAGAGTTTCTATATATTCACGCAGTTCCGAGGCCCACCTCTGGAAGATTTGCAAATTTCATGGACCATCAAGAAATGTCTTAGAAATTTATTAATGATTCCTCGTTATAACGCATGTACGGAATTTCTTTAAAAGATTAGTTTTCACATTTCAATGTGCATATAATGACTTGGTCGTGATATAACAGCAGATACTCGACAGTTGCTTTTCATCAAAATTCATGATAGGCAGTTAATTTGGAAATTTATGTCATCCTGATGCGCAATTTGGTGATCAAATAAAAAATCCGAAATCGGTATCAAAGTTCTCAATATAATTTTGATCAAATTTCAATATGAAATTGATGAACTGGCATTTACTGTGTTATTACTAAATCAATTTTGGAGGGTTATTCTTTTAAATTTTGAACCTATCAAAATATAAATCATAAATTGCACGATTTTAGGCCAACATAGTGAATCCGAAGATATATTTTTCGCTGAAATAGTATTCAATGGATACGAAAATCTATATCAATATGAAGGAAACCAAAGAAATTTCCGTACTTGGATAATTTTGTTGCAGTTCAAATTGATATCTCCAGATTTAGTGTGAATACAAGCTCACGTTGTTTAACAACATTATCTCTGAATGTTTAGAGCTTTAATATTTCTGAATTCCGTATCTAATTTGATTATTTAAGGTCTAATTTTTCAAAGCCACATTTTTTATTGTAACTAAGTTACTTGTTAGGTACAATTCCCCATCACTCTTGTCAGTACTATGTAGGTTGTAAATGTTAGTGAATAATATGTTATAAACTGAGAAATAAAATCTGGTTTCGAGCAATCCCTAAAGTTTCCTTTATCATCGAGAACAATGAGAGTAATATCACACTTTTTTCTGGAGACGTTGACTAGTATGCCCATTGCCTCGGGGTATTAGAAGAGGAAAATAATTGAGAACCGGAGTGCGAGCTGGATACATAATACCTTGATATATATGTATATATGTGTAAAAATTTGTACGCGCTGAAATTCATTGTTTTCGTAGAGAGTAAACATGTCTGGTGTCTGGTTTTGGTTGTCGGCACAGCACGCGACGTGAAATCACCTCCGGGCTCTTCGTTTCGGTTTTTTGCTGTTTGTTTTCACTTTGATTTGTTTCTCCATCCTACTTTACGCAGGTTTCACTTTGATAACAAAAAATAAATAAATTGCTACAAATTATGAACAATATTATTCCTGCACAATCTGAGACAGATCTCTAATCTTTTGTTAAATTAAATATTGTTAAGGCTTTGTGCTAAGGGACCATCCATAAATTACGTGACAACTTTTTCTTGGGGCAAGGGGGTTCGGGGGGGGGGGGGGCAATCGATACCATTATTTAATATTTTTAATGAACCAACCTTTTAGGAAATCTATGAATCCAAATTATATTACATAACGTTGAAGTTTAGTAATCTTTTTATAAACGATTGTAATAATGTTATAAGGACTGCATATCAGTGTGATTAGAATAATATTTTTTTTCACCACATTCTGTGGAAAATATTCATGGAAACATAGTTTTTCGATGACGTTCATAATTAATAACACCCGCAAAATCATTCAACATTTTTTAAGTTTATTGGGTTAAGCTAAGATATTTGAAAAGATTTCAAAAGATTTTCGAGGAGTTTCAACAGTTTTCATGATATTTAATAAGATTTTAAAGGATTTCTGTAATTTTAAGGGATTTTAAAGGATCTCAATAAGGTATTGCAATTAATTTTTCAGGATCTTGAAGGATTTTACAGTACTTTAGAAATTTTAGGGGATTTCCAGAAGTATCAACAGATTTCATGTCATTTCACGGGATTTTAAGAGATTTTATAAGATTTTCATGAAATTTCAAAGAATTATTCACATGAATTCAGGGATTTGAAGGGATTTCAATGTTTTGGAGAGATTCTGAAATATTTCTAGGTATTTCCGAGGATTCAAAAATGTTTGTATGATTTAAAAGAATTTTGAAGATTATAGGATATTCAGAAGGCTATTTTGAAGAATTCCAAGGAAGTTCCAAGATATTGAAAAAAATTTCAAGGAATTTTAAAGTACATGAGCAGATTTCATGTAATTTTACAGGATTTTCTGATATTTTGAGGAAATTTAAAATAATTTACTCAAATATTTCAAGGTATTTCCGAAGAGCGAAAAGTATTTAGAAGATTTTAGCATAATTTAAAAGATTCCAAGGGATTCAAACAGATATGAAGAAATTTAAGAGGAATTAAAAGATTTAAGGGTAGTTTAAAAGATTTGAAGGCATTTTCGGAAGCTTTAAAACAATGCAGGGGATTTCAGAAGATTTCGAAGAATTGGAAACGTTTTAGGGTATTTCAAAGAATTCCAAGAAAGTTTCAAGATATTTGAAAATGTCATGGAATTTAATGAAATTTTAAGGAATTGATGCATAAGAATGAAGAAAAAAATTAATTATATTTTAAAAGATTTCAAGGAACTTAATAGATATCAAGAAATTTCAAAGAATCTGTAAGATTTTCATGTATGTTGAATGATTCCAGGAAATTCACAAGAGCTTCAAAAATTGCAAGGGATATCAAAAGATTTCAAATGATTGGAAATGTTTTAGGATATTTTGAAGGAATCCAAGGAATTTTCAACATATTTAAACAATTTCGAGGAATATGGTCAGATTTCATGTAACTTCCTAGGAATTCAAGGGATTTTATAATATTTCGATGAATTCTTGAAGAAGTGATTTACAAGTGAAGGATTTCAATCTTTTAAATTGTTCTTAAATATATAAACTAGTGAAAGATTAGGCTTTTAGGGTTTCGTAGCCCCGGGCAGCATTTATAGTTTCGGCCGGGTGTTCGTCCGTCGTACTTTTTTCCCGAAAGAGAAAGTGAGGGGAAATTTGGGGAAATGAGGAGAGAAAAAGTGGGACAAATGGTGGGTAGCAAGAGAAATGAGGGAAGTAGGGGAAATGAAGGGGAGGGGGAAGGAAATGTGGGCAGGGGTAGTGAAGTAGAGCCGATGAATAGGAAGGGGTAAGACAGGGAGGAAATGGGAAGTAGGTGAAGTAGAGGACACAGCTTATGATGGGTTTTAATATTCAATATTGTTTTTATAATCTTTCTTTTTTAATTTTAATAGATTCCAATTATTTGGTAAGTTGGGCGTCTAGGCTATTTAGTATCTAAATTGTATTTAAGGAGACATAGCTGAAAATATTTGAAGAACTCAAACAACATAGGTTGTAGGGATGGGGAGGTCCAAACATCATTGTTGCGATTTCTTACTTCGTGGAGGGGAGGAGAGGAAAAAATGTGCAAAGAAGGTGTCACTTAATTTATGGATGACCCCTAAGCTTTAATGTCCAGTAGAAAAAATTGTGAATTATTTTTTCATCCTGAGGGAACCTACATTTTTTTAATCCTGGAAGAAATTCTATTCGGCACAATAAAATTTGGAAAAGGGTTGACATGTAATTAAGGGTTGGTTTTCTTATGAGAGAGATAATTTATCAAAGACCTTTGAATTGGCGAAATGGAATTTTTTGATCTAGGGGTATATTGTTCGGTGGTAACAAAGGCACCCCTAAGTTCGTACCGTGGACCTGTAAACGTTCTGTGCGCGAAGTATTAGCGGCGTCGTTACTCGCCACGCACGTGTAATTCCCATTATGGGCCGGTGAAGCACTATGAATCTTGAGAGCGAGATCAAATTCGCCACTTTGATGAGTGTCCACTTCTCCTTTATTTAAGAGACCTCCGTCTTTAAGCCAAACTATCCTCAAGGGAGAATCACCCTCACTTACGACGCAAGTCACGTGCACTCTCGCCCCCGCCTGAACGTCGGCGGGAAAGTAAAATGGATTGATTTTTGGTGGTACTGAAAATTACAACAAATTATCACATATTAGTCTGGTTAATCCTTAATTAAATCAAGTCCTTCCAAATTGTTCCTTAGGCTGAAGAATCTCTGGAACATTTCTCGAAGTGGCGATGCAAGCTTGATAGAATTTTCTTGATTAATAAAACAATTTTGCTGTTCTGTGAAAATAATTAATTTGTTTCTAAAAGGTATGTATTAATTAAGATATGATCAATATTAGTGATTGTTGAAACAGGGTGGCCGCGAAACTTTATTTTCCAAATTTCAGGACTTTTCCTTGATCTTTCCCCGACTAATTTTTCATTTTTCCTGACTATTTTTTTTCAATGACGGGAATTTTGATCTTGTAACATTTTTAGCATAGAATCTTTCATCAACGGTATGAAAAACTTTAAATTAAACTTCAACCAAAAGCAGCTGAATTTTCAACCAAGTGATATGCATTTTTTATAAAACAGTTGAAGATTCAACAGAAAATGAAGATGAATTTTCTGTCTAAGTAGATGAATGTTTAACAAAACAGTTTAATTTTCGACTAGAGAAGATGATTTTCAAACCAAATACTGAAATTTTGAAAAAAACAATTAAGTTTTCAAGAAAATAGTTGAGTGTTTAATCAAGTATTGAAATTTTCTACCTACGAAGATTAAATTTCAATCAAATAGTTGAATTTTCAACAAAAAGATGAATTTTCAACTAGAAATGTAATAGTTTATACATCAACCAAACAAGTGTCAATTTCCATTCAAAAAGTTGATTTTTGAACTGAAGTTTTAATTTTTAACATACTAATCAAAACTTCAACAAAATAGTTGAATTTTCAACCTAAAAAGATGAATTTTTGTCAAAAGTAGCTTAATCTTTGACCAAAATAAATGATTTTTCAGAAAAATGCTTGAATTTCTGAAACGATAATTAATTTTTCAACAGTGTAATTAAATTTTTAACGTAATAGTTGAATTTTTAGCCAAATATTGCAATTTTCTATCTACAAAGATGGATTTTTAACAAAACAGTTTAATTTCTGTCTGAGGTAGATGACTTTTTGAAAAGATGTTTGTATTCTTACCACAATAATTAAGTTCTTCAAGAAGATTATGAAATTTTTATATAATAGTTGAATTTTTACCTAAATATTGGAATTTTCTATCTACATAGATGAATTTTCAATGAAACACTTTTAATTTCTGACCAAAATAGATGAGTTTTTAAAAAGATTTCAAACAAAATAGTTGACTTCTCAACCAAAATAAGATTAAATTTCAACAAAACAGTCGCATTTTTATCCAAAATGCATAAGTTTTTAACAAAATTGTTGAATACTTGACCAAATAATACAATTAAAAAACTATAATCATCAGGAGGAAGCAACTAAGAAACAGAATTATATATGTAAATAAGAGACACATTTTTATTTTCCCTGACGACTAATATTCAGAGAACAGAATCTGAATCTTGTGAAATTTTTAATATAGAACCTTATGAAAATATCTCGAATGAAACAATTTCTAAATAAAAGTTCTAAATTTCAAATTCACTATTCTTGATAATTATTGACACTGCCTCTCATAGAAATTCCGTAGGTTTTGCAAGCTCTTTTCAAAATCCCTGACTTTTCCCAACCAATAAAATTCCCTGACTTTTCCCTGATTTCTTGATTTCCCTTGACCTACGGCCACCCTGTGAAAATTAATGCAAACCATTTTTTAATCAGACGCATAGTTTTAGTTTTGATCAAGGTAAATGTCATTCAAAATAAGAGCATTCCATTTTTACGTCAAACTATTCAGGATACCAACAAATGTTGAATAATAAAATGGGTTTTCTCAAAAATATCGACAAATTTCGTGTATACCATTTTTAATAGGAGGCTTAGCTACAGAAATATTTTTAGCTACTTTATTCAAAATATCTTATTTTATATAATTTGTGTACGAAAATTTAGTGAAAGCTCAGTTTTCGCATTTACCGCTATTGTTTAGCAAGTATATCATGTGTTTATATAACTTTTTAAAATAGTGCCTAGGTAAAATAAGTCTATCATCTTGATTGACTCCTATGATGAATAACAAAAACATTTTTAAAAAATCCTCAGTTTGTGACACGAGTTGCTTAATTGGTCAGTTTATCCAATATCTGAACAGAAGGGTGGCAGTACAGAACTAGCTAAGCAGTTAATGATTTTTTATTCTCATTTAGGACCACCATATCTCTTGAGTAAGTGTTTCTTTTTGGTCAACTTTTTTAGATAAAAGCTTTTTTTATCTGCGTTGAGAAACTTAATATGTCGGAAGAAAATTGTAATTTTTGTTGACACAGACGATTCTATATTTCTTATCGCAATCCGCAGCCTAGGCTGTTCGAACTTGTGGTCAGTGTCAGTTTGACGTTGTCAAATGTCTTGGGAGCATCTTGGGAGGGAATTTTTCTTTTATCGGTAAATGGTGATTTCAATTTCACAGAATGTTTTTTCACTCTCCTGAAAATTTCAGATTTTTTTTTGTTATCTAGTTCTGTATTCCTACCCTGGAACTTATCTCATACTTTCTAAACAAGAGTGGTAAATATGAATCCCTATTCAATTGAAGTGTATATTGGTCAACTAAATCAATATCAGATAATTGAAATAAGGTAGAGACTATAGAAAAGTTTCATTATTTATGCAAAAAAAAAATATTTTTCGTGAGAAACTTTGAAAGAAAAAGAAATTTTAATGGAAGGAGCTGGAAATATTCCTGTAGATTTTTTGAAACATTTTTTTATTATAATATCATTTTTAAAGTCTGCTTGCTGCACGGACACATTTTTTTGTAATGTAATGTAATTTTGCTCCGCAACATTTTTTCGTATTTTGTATAGTTTGAATAAAAAGGGGAATTTGTATTTATTTTTGATAACCCGCGGATGCCTCCCATTTTCAAAATGTTTTTTGAGGGTTCATATACCTAAAAAGAAATTGCTTGTTATACAATTTGCACAATTCACTCAAAAAATGGTCACTATCCGCTGAACTATATGAATAAAATGTTAAATTCATAGAAATTTCATTAGTAATTAGGAAAAATAATGATGATATTTACCTTTGACGTCAATTTGTACAGTTTTAGAATGTGACCGCCCTTGCTTATTTTTGGCAGTGCACCTATATTCGCCTCTATCGGTGCTGCTGTCCACATGATGAAGGACCAAAGTACCGTTTCGTGAAACTTCCTGCCGCCGACTGGTCGGAAGAACTTGGCCGTCTGCGAAAAGTCAGTAAGACGAATTCGATTACGCGTTGAACGAGAACTTCATAGTGTTGCTCGAACAAACTTTTCAATTCGTTTTACAGCATCCCGAATAACTACGAAAAACTTTTACGAGTGGCTTTATTCTCGCCCTGCCGGATTGGTGTTGTATTCAGCATAGACTGCTTGAAAACGTACCTTTTAGTGACTCTTAGTTGGGGTAGGGTTAGAGCTTTTTCCCTTCAGAAAGAAATATTATTTGTTAGCCTCTATGCCATTTTCAACTTTTCAAGAGAGAATTTTTAGAACTTTTTATATTGATTCACTCGCAATCATGATTTGCGCGCGAGAAGTTTCTTATTGATAGTTCGGTTTCCTACTATAAATATTTCAGGGTCACGACTAAAAGAGTAAAGGAAATTTTTTTTTGCTATTTTCGGTTATTTATGGGTTGCAAGAATGTTTTCCGGTCATTGAAATTTGAAAAACCAAAGCAAAAATCAAAGCATGCAAATTAGAAGATTTTAAAATCTAAATCATCTTTGTAAAATTTATCAATTTTGAATTAGAAAATCTACAAACAAGAATCACTTTAAAATTACACTTCTCTCAAACTAAGATTTAAACCATTACACAATTAAATAATTTTCATTTAGAAGTTTTCTATCTTAGAAGAATTACACTTTTGCAATTATCAGCTTAGAAATTGCTGAATTTTAAAAGACAGAAATTTCAATTCTCTCATTGAGAAGGTGTTAATTTAACATTATTGGATTAGAAACATCTTATGGTAAACATTACACAATCAAAAATGCTTTTAATTTTAAATTGTCGAAGCCTTAAAATCAGCATTTTTTTATTTGCAAATTTGTGAAGTATTATAGAACTAACAGAATTAATGGTGAACATTTTCAAATATAACGCTGCAAAATAACATTATTTTCAATTTTATGATGATTGAGAATTACAATAAACTAAAAATAAGGAAAAATATGATATTTGTCTATTATTTTATTCCCTATGTGACATTTATTATAGTCAAAAATATTGCGAGAAAAGTTTTGTCTGTACATTTTGTCTTGAAAAATGAAGCAAACTCTAGAAATTGATTGAAAAAAAGAATGTGTTCTTCCATTTTGAAAAAAAGGAAGAATGAGACATTTTCATTAGCTTAATTTGATAAAATATCAAACTTGTCTTTCATTGCCACCAAAAAATTTTAAAATATGTATCAATCTTGAATCTCAGCATTTTTCCACATTATTTTAGCTTACTTTAAGGTAAATGTCCCAGTAATTATAATGGTGACAATAATTTACAAATTTTCTGGTTATTCAAATATATTATTATATCAAGAAATATGTTGAAAGTGATATTCGATGATGAAACGGATTTATTTTCAACAATTTATAGAACCAAAAGGAATTTTAATTAATTCAAACGAGACTGAAGGCAAGAAAATTGGTATTACGACTATAGATACTTTAAATGATTTTAGCAAACATGGTTTGCTGAATGCAGATTTTTATATATCCTCAAGTAGAAAAGGAATAGGTTGCTTTTTCAAAATTGTGAAATACAATGATAGAAATACAGCCGTAACCAGCTTTTTTGCCCATATTTAGAAAATTTAAAGCTGAAGTCGTAATCTTTTTATTTGAAATTCAAAATAATTAAATTTCTGTAGTCAGTTTACTTGTGTATTTCCACTTCCTTGCGGCCTGCGCAATGGCAGAGGCACCAATGACACCACCCTACTATCTGTTAACTTAAGGAATACCCCTTCGAAACAGCCCTACTTTTTTGAAGATTACTTGTTGAAAAAACATAGCAAAAAAGACGGGTTATAGGGTGATAAAGCTTACTTTATGACACATAACACAAGTGTACATTTTATTACGTACGATATTTCTTTTGAAAGAAATCCTTCGCGAAAGAATGAATGAAAAGTCTGTTTTCCTATCACTATGCCGTCCCTTCAATTTCAATGTTGACATCTTTGAGATAAACAATTTGATAAATTTGAAGGAAATTTTTTAACTGCTGTAATGTTTTGACTACATACTTATGTGAAAAATGAATTTTAATATATTAATAACAAATAACGGAAAATGTTGTTGAATGGTCAGCCTACTTAGAATACTTAGATTCTTTGAAAGGATTCATTGCATGAATTACCTGAAGTTTTGTTCTGAGATTTTAAACCAGAGTTCACTAGCGTCCGTAAGTTCTGATCACCTTCCTTCCCCTATCTTATGTAATTTTCACCAACTAAATTTGTTTGGAGAATTAATTTGAGGATCATCCAAAAATAAAGTAAGCCGATCTGAGGGGGTGGCAGGTTTCGTAAAATCTTAGTGTGCTTCATATGAATTACGAAGCAGTTCAACCTTAAAAAAGTAGTTGAATTTTCAACGAAAAAGTTGCTTCTTAACCAAAAAAGATGAAAATTTTACTAAACGAGATGAATTTTCGAATAAAAAAAAAGTTAACCATAATTGAATTTTCAACCAAGAAAAATTTTTCAATCGAGATTTCTACAAAACATTTGAATTTTACACCAAGAAGACTGATTTTCTGATTCTGATTTTCAACATATTATGTAAACTTTCAAACAATTATTCGAACTTTCAAACTAAAATAGATCAATTCGTAACCAAGAATGTAATAACTAAATTATCATTTGAAAAAATCTTTTTCAATTTTAAATCTAACTTGTGGATGACCCCTCATTTGTTTATTAATTTATTACAATTTCGTGAATTCATGATTAATAAACTTAATATCAATACTAATATTACTAGGTACTCCTAATATTATTAGATAAATTTTAAGTAATTCTGTTACAATTATCAATAAAATAACACCGGATTTTTTGTCATCAAATGTACTGGGTACTACAGTAAGTACTATATTTCGCTGAGAAACAGCTGTTTACAATAAAACCTGTTTAATTTCAGTTTTTCAGTGATTTGCAGACTTGGCAATATCTTACTTTATAAATGGTTTTGACGAAGTACCACTATCCCATATATTTATTGAAATTTTCTAAGCATTCACATAATTTTTTCAATTTTTTTAAATTGTTAATTTTAAAGATGTCGTAATTGAAAGTCAAGGCATGACTTTTTTCATGTGCAATAAAGTAAGCTTTATCAATGTATAAGATTTATTTTTTGTGACACAGATACAGGGTTGACAGAATGGGCGATTTGATTTAGCTCATTATACCTTTCGGCAAGAAGAGATTAAGAAAGTCGCCAAACTCAGAAAAAACTGGGGTTTCTATTGTAAACAATTTTTGCTTCCTGAGGAGCTGCAACAAAAAGGAACCCTTCTTGCTGAAAAGAAACCCAAAACGGTCAATTTGTTCTAGAGGAGACAGCAGTTAGACTTTCAAAGCAACCCAATTTTAATAGAGACATGTAATAGAACTCTGATGGATATAATTTAATGAAAGAATTAAAGTACAAAATATTATCGCAATTAGAATGGATATAATGACTTGATAAATACCTTTTGCAGGTTATGTAGGAAATTTGCAAATACAAAGGCGTATTCATACGCAAAAAACTGTTCGTCTTAAGTCATCGTTCAACACACATTATTTCAATAAATAGTACGCATCAAAAATATTATTATCGTTTGTGTTTGTTTTACCGGCCAATTCTGTACACCTCTAACTTACTAACCCCACCTTGACAACGATCGGTTCTTGAATGCCCCTTCGTCTTGTTCTATTCGCAAGTATTATCCAAAGAAACCCTTTTGGGTCTCCAACCAACCTTTATTAAAGCCATCAATTAATTGAAAACCCAGTTTTTTCTGTGAAATAACGCACAAAATACATGTATTAGGCGGTTAATTTTACAAGTTTGGGCGCTTTGCCAACGCTCCATCGGCCAACTCTGAAGGGATGTTAGCCCAGTGGGTATAAAACCATGAACATCCCAAGAACGTCCTTGGGACGCTCCTAGGATGTCCAATGGCAGTCCAATCATCGTCTCCAAGACATCCAACGTCCTAAAGATATCCTAAAGACGTCTTCAAGACATAGGACGTTCTCAGGACATCTTTCGTACTGACATTAGACGTCTTAAGGGAATCCCCAGGATGTCCAAGAGACATGTTCCAAAATATATTTTAGGAATGTCCCGAGAACGTCTCTAGGACATCGTTAATTCTCTTGCCTACTGGGAGTCACGGCTCTCGGTAGAAGTTAACAAAGAAACAGTAATTCTGCTCTGAATTAAGCTCTGAATAATATTTGCCTACCTTTCTCCCAAGTGATACTAGAGATGGGAAATCCAGCCACAGGACATTTGATGACAGTCGTTTCACCAGCTACTGCAGCATAATTACCCATAGGACGTACGAGGGGTGGCCCATAAATGTTTAGACGTGCCCCATGATACACCTTAGCTACTCGATTGTCAGCTGTGCATCTATATTCTCCGCCATCTTCTACGCGAACGCCACTAATGTTTACGTGAGATATAACATCCCCGTGCACCGTGACGTATTGTCCTATCATAAACCTAAAAGTAAGAGTCGATCGTTCAATTCCCAGCTAGGGGTCGTTTCAAAACATTTTATGTTTTCAGCGTAACAGTCTGGCACTAAACTTTGTAGCAAATCAGTTCTAACGTAAAGACTATATAATCCAGAGTATGAAACTTTATACTGTGCTGTTAACTTTATTTCAAAGTATTCTCATTTTGTCCTTGTACCATTTTGTATCATTTTAAATTTACATACGTATAATACTGCCGTACAAGAAAAGAAACCAGTTACTACATTTGGGATTTGACCCCCGAATTCGCATTTATTTCCAATATATACAAATGGAAAACCATTGCGAATCAGCTGAAAAAATCCAAATGTAGTTATTTCTTTCTTGACTTGCTCGGCATTCGCTCCACGGAATTCGCTCCAATGACCAAAAAATGATGCGTTCCAAATTCTCTCCAAATCGATTAATATTTATCCATATAGAGAGCATCCACATATTAAGTGACACTCCAAGGGGCCATTTATTATATTACAATAATGCGTATTAATACGCAATTTCGAAAGACTAATATTACTTTTTCAAAAAATAAAAATCTTCTGTTTATGTCGAATAACAACGTGTTTTAGTTTTTCTAATGACATGTAACCATTCAACGCTATTTAGAAAAATTCTAAGTTAAATATTACGTAAGAAGGGGGGTGGGGTACAAGAAATCTTATGTATCCTTACGTGGGCGGGGGTAGTCAAAAATGTTCAATTATGCATTATCATAGCTTTCTTAGTGTTCCATAAAATGTTTCAATATTATGAGTCAATCGATTCGTCTCGAATCAAGACATTATTTTATCATCAACTTTGAATAATTTTAAAGAAAAAAGTTTTACTATAAAAAACCGTGTTTTAAAATATTATGCATCAACATATCGATTCGTTTTGAACCAAAGAATCTTCTATATTCTCGCATCAACTTTTAATTATGTTAATGAAAAAAGTTTTACTATAAGAAACCGATTTTTAAAATATTATTCAGTGTTGAAAAAATGCAGCGAATATTTTTATGTATCCTTCTGCCAGTTTCAAGATATTGGTGGTGAAAATAAGACCTCCAAATTTCATCAATTTATCTGCAACCATTTCGAAGTTATCGTGTTCACAAAAAAGTGTGACACACACCCTCATACACGCGCAAACCTGGGAAATTGCTTGGAACATTGTATTAGACATTGCTAAACTAAGGAAGGTTCAATTAAATGAATTTTAAAAATTTGGAAATTATAAAGCTTCCTCTGTGAGGAAGCAAAATAGGCATTTCTTTATACAAATGGTTCAAATAATCAATATTCTCTGTCAATTTGAAAAATATGAAAAAGAAAAGTCATTGAAAAGATATTTTTATTTGATTCCTTAAAAAAATTGAACTGTTCATAAAAGAATGAACAACAGGTATATTGGATTATAGAGATGGTTTGAATAATTAATAGTTATTGTAGTTCAAAAAATATGACAGAAAAAAGTCATTGGTAAAACATTTTCAGTTAAATTTGTATAAAAGATTGAGTCTATTCATGAAAGAATGGAAAGCATTGGCATTTGTTTGTAGTAATTATTTAAATAAATAAAAAACAAAATATGACAACAAGGAGTAATTAAGAGGACTTTTTCAATTTATTCTGCAAAAATTTCAGTCTATTAATTCATAAATTGTCCAACTGTGTATTTCGATTCCAAAGATTGTTTAAATAATTACAATAGAGAAGCTATTTCAACTAATCCTAATCGTACAATAATTTCTCTGAAATTTCATACACAAACTATGAATTTCAACAATTAATAATTATGCAAATCACAAAAAAATAAAACTTTAAAATTAACTTTCCTGTGATAATATAAATAATTTTATTTTTTCACTTCAGTACGTTATGCCTGAAAGCATTATGGTCACTTGAAAGAAAATTCACGTCATTTTTGTCCGAAAAAAATTCTTTTTGGCGCAGTCAGCCTCGTGGCGGAACGATATATGGATAACCAAAAAATATATTTTCTACAGTGCACCACTGCGAGTATTTCGATAATTTAATTTTTACTTTGAACATGTTTTTTTTACTGTGGCAGAAGATTGTGGTCCTCCATGGATGAAATATTTCAACAAAACCTGAGAAAGTTATGTTGGTGCTGAAATTTCGAACGCATCATTATTTTGGCCACTTGAACAAAATTCATGAGTGAGAGCAGAATAATTTAAAAGCTTTAAAATAAGGGCTAATACAAAATTTCGAATTTACATTAAAATTTTTTTATAATTTCACTCCAGTTTTCTAAATTTAATCATTTGTATTTTTATACAAGAAAAAGTAGGGAACTTTTAAGAATTGTATTTCGAAAGACTGTTATTAACAATATATTTACCTGTCGTGATGAGGAAGTGGAAACCCATCTAAAGACCAAGTGAAGTGTGGTGTTGGGTTCCCAGTAGCGATGCACTTCAGAGATACTGGAGGCCCGGGTTGTATCGTTTGTTCAATAAATTTGTACACCAGTTGAGGAGACGCATCTGAAAAAAGATGATTGGAAGCCGTTATTAGATTCATTGAAGTATTGGTCCGGTCGTTCCATTTCCTAGCTATTTTTTCTATTACTTCAATTTTCAAGCAGACATAAAAGAAGTTTTACAACCTTTACAAATATTTCTCTCAGAATTCGAAATTACCCAACGAAAAGCTGAACAACATCTTCGTTTTCACTTTCCAATATTTTTATCTAATGTAAAAATATAAATTTATTTCACATACTTTTCCATTTACTATTTATCATTATTATCACTAATTTTTATTTGCTGAATAATTAACCTTTGTGTGCACACTTGGGTACCTGGGTGCTCACCACGTTACATTTTTGCATTTAA
The DNA here is from genome assembly GCA_932178445.1 of Andricus quercusramuli. Taxonomy (NCBI): domain Eukaryota; kingdom Metazoa; phylum Arthropoda; class Insecta; order Hymenoptera; family Cynipidae; genus Andricus; species Andricus quercusramuli. The sequence goes on from CAKNXH010000879.1 coordinate 362,177, forward strand.
GTGCAGTAAGAATTAAAATTTCGCTTTGAGCCTAAGAATCGTCGTTATTTAGCTCTATTCTAAGCAAATAGTATATTTAGAATTCATCTACGAATTTGTTTTGCAAAAATAATCAATTTTAAAGTATACATACGTCGCGGACACATCCAAAGGTGCCCGCCCACCCACCATATAAAAATTCAACTTTAAGTGGATTATTAATCCCTTATCAAGTTAATTGATTCATGCACGTGAAATATGTTGAGTGATAATATAATAATTGATAATATAAGAATTGATAATTTGATTAATTGTTAATTAATAATTAATTATTCGTCACTTTCTGTGTGCGGCAACCCGACGTGCAATATTGTACGTCAGGTTGCAGCATAACCGTTTTGTTCGCGAGGTTCGCTACGGACAGCAGGTAATTGTTTTTTTTATATGGTGTGTATTTAAGTGCTTTGTGCCTTTTTTACTTACTTTTGATATTTATTAATCGGAATGAGCGATAAGGAAACGATTTCAATTGCAAAATGATTTTAAAAATTGAGAAAAAGGGAGGTGGGCACCCAGGTACCCCAGGTGTGTATCAACATGGATAAATTTGGGTGTATATACAAGGGTAAAGATAAAGTACATACATATTTGTGAAATATTACTTCTAAATAACCGTTCTATCAAAGATTTTGCAAACGCGATGAACTGATTGTTTGATCACTTTTAATTGTTTACCTCTGGCATCATTTTTCACTCCCCAGATACTGAAAAGATGAATTTTAGTCCCGCTTCATAGACGTTGAAAAGGGCTGATATGCATATTTTATGGAAAAGTTATTTAATGGACATTATTATTTATTAGTTATTATTAACCGTAGCCGTAGTAGCCGTTATATAGTTGTTTAAAAAGAGATTAAATTTCAATCTTATTCTAACTTTAATTAAAAATCATAGATCCAGTTCATTATGAAAAACAGTTTTCATTCGAGTGTACAAGAATGTAGAAAATTTCACACATTGTCTTGTCATGATTTACTTTTTCTACTGAGAAGATACGACGCTGGAAAGGTTCGGGTCATCTTGCAAGCAGAAAAATTATTTCAGGTCCAGACATAATTTAATTTTCTGAAAAACATAATGATTAAAGAAAATGACTACTTTTTTTTCTGTTTCATAATTTTTACACGTTATTTTATTCAGTTTTTATTCGCGGTACTAATTTTGGTTTTGAACGAGTAGAGATAATGCAAGCAATACTAACGCATACTAGAAAAAATTACATGGTGTACCTCCAAGTCGTAATTCGGCTGTAGCTTGCACCATTGAATAATCATTTTTCGCAAAGCACTGGTACATTCCCTTGTCGTCACGAGTGATGGAAGATATGTGCAGAATTGTACCATTGTTGCCTAAAATCTTGACTCTGCCCGAAGTTCCTTCTCTCAAGGGAAGAGCGTCTTTCGCCCAAGATATTACAGGAGTTGGTTGACCTGTGAATGTACATTGGAACTCCGCGTCTTTAGCCAAGTCGACAGTCACCTAAAAAAAGATTTAACAAATTGGAAACCTTGAAATAAATAATTAAATAGCAGAAAATGTAGATGGAGAGAAGAAGGCAACGCAAAAGCAATTAAATCTGTTCTCATAAATTCCATTAATGACATCATTGATTCCTTTGTAGAAGGGTGAACGCGATTTAGCTTTTCTTTGCCAAGTCGAAATCATGTATTTCTTTGAAGCTAGGAATTTTTATACATTTTTGTCCTGTTCTGCTGACAATTAAATTGTTCAGTGATTGATAAATTCCAAAAAAGTTGAAAGGATCAAACATCGAACAACTAGAGTATTATTCAGATAAACTGGATCCGGTCTAAATTGTTCATCAAGCTTGGTATTCGAAACTAAAGATCAATCATTCGAAAGAAAATTATCTAAAAAATGGACAATTAATACCCAAACTATTGCCAAAATTTCTATTTTCATATGTATTTTAATAGAAGAACGCATCTATTTTTGAAATTTCACCCTTCTCAAAAACTTGTTGTTAGATTTAGATAGAAGCCTAATATTTTTCATTTCAGAACCATCAGTACCAAAGTTCTACATATCTACTTCAAAATAAGTGTAAGAAAAATGCCTAGAAGGAAATGTTTTCAAATTAATTTTATTGCTTTTTTATCATCCCTCGGAAATTCGAGCAAAGGAAATCGACATTTTCAAAAACTAAAACCACAGGAGATTTTTTTATTAAACTACTTGCGTGAGAAATTTGATTAAAATATTGGGGTTGGAAGTCAATTGAAAATAAATGTGGGAAACATCTTCGAGCAGGAAATGACGTTGACTTCATTTCAAGGGTTGTTTCAACATCTCTTAAATATTTAAGCAAGAAAATCGACATCTCCAAAAAATTGAAATAATAGAAGATATTTTGATTGAGCTATTGGGGTCAGAAATCCCTTTATAATAAGTCCAGGAAGACACCTCTGTAAGAAAAAGAATGTGCATTTATTCACAAGTTGTTTTAACATTTGATTGCTAGAAATTATTGATTACCTTGCTTGAATCATTAAGGGATGTTAAAACGATTCTTAAAATCAATTCACCTTACTCTATTGCAAGAGAATGTTTTCCACATTTGTTCGTAGCTAGTTTCATACCTTAATAGTTGAAATAAAAAATCGCCGTGATTTTAATTGCCCAAATTGTTAATTGAAATAAATCCAAAGATTTTTCTCAACAGCGGAAATTTCCGGCACGAATTCGTAAGTAATTCCTTCCCCTAACAGCTTAATTGAACAATTTCCTGTGATTTTAATTATCTGAAAATGTTAATTTTCTTATTTGAATCTTTAATAGATTTTTAAACAACCCTTGAAATAAATTGAAATACATTAGCTGGTAAATTACGCTTTCTGCACTTATTATGAAGTTAGAACTAGTACTTATAGTTTATTAAAACTATTCCTTGTAGTACTGATCATTAGAAAATGTCAATTTTCTTATTCAAATTTTCAACTTGTTTTGAAGTGATTTCTCGCTCTAATAACTAAATAAAAATCGCTTGTGTTTTTTTTTTAATGTTGATTTTCTCACTTAAATCTTTGAGGGATTTTTGAGTAGCCCTTGAAATGGATCAAAACAATTTTGCCTATAGAAGACGCTTTCTGTATTTATTTTGAAGTGATTTCCTATTCCAGTAATATAATGAAAAAATGTAATGTGGTTTTCGTTCTCTGCTATCGTCGAGTCCCTTGCTTGAATCCTTGAGAGATGATGAAACAACCCTTCAAATTAATTTAAACACTTTCCCTGCCAGGCGATGTTTTTCACATTTATTTTGAAGTGATGGATCATGTCTACAATCATAAGGCATTTATCCAAATATAACAAAAAAATTTTGAGAAGGATACAATTTAAATGAACGAATTTTTTTATTAAAATACATGTAAAAATTGTAAGTGATTTCTGAATGTATTATTTGCACTGAATGTATTCACTTCTATCTTGGAATGCATTGAGAGAGAGCTATTCGTGAAAGACTGCAATTATAGTGAAATCTAGGAAAAAGGGACAAATTCAGCGAAAAATCAAAAAAAGGGACAAACTTTGTCAAGGCATATACCGAAATTTATTATAGCTAGAACACTTTTTCAGTCTTGTGAAGAATTTTTATTCATATTTCTCGTTTGTAAAGCCTTTTTTGAATGCTGAAATGAAGGGGTGAAGTCAGGAGAAATTTTGGTGGAAATTATGTAATCTAATCACCCATTTCCCCGACGTGATGATTGGACTATTTTGACTAAGAGACATTTTCTGTACATTCGATACCGAATCCTTTATACAGTTCAAAAACTTATTATAGACTTGGAGAATGATATATAAAAATGTGAGAATTACAAAGTAACTTTGATTTGTCAGTTTTTTTATAATACAGATGGTGAAAAAAAGTATGAAAATAAATGTATTTCCAACCTGTTGAGGCTGCAGACGTATGGAAAGACTGCTGATAATCGAAACCTCGAGTTCCACTCTTTCGGAACCAGCTGTATTGTTGGCGTGACAAACATAACGTCCAGCATCCTCCATCCTGGCAGATTGCAAGACCAAAACTCCAGCTCTGGAATGTATTCTCTCGGAATTGACGATCATCTCAGTGCCAGAAATGGATTCGCGAAACCAGAGGTACATTGGTGGTGGTATTCCTTGAGAGATGCAGGATAGGACTATAGTTTCCCCGGTACGAATTGGGGCCGGGCTTACACGTTCGTTGAATCGTGGGGGTACAGGATTTCGATGCTCTACAAACAGATTAGCAAACAAATCCATTACACTTCAGACAATAGAGAGCCTCGGACGTTCTATATTTCTGTTCAGTCTAGCGGTAGCGTTAATTTCCAATGGAGCCAGCCGCATATTAACGACCAAAACAATCACGCAAATACAAATCCTGATTGCAAAATTTGTATGCGAACATTCATAAAGTTAGTAAGTGAGATAATAACAAAACTAAGTTTTATTTTATTTTAATGAAGAAATTAAATTTCGGTCAAGTCTAAATTTAAAATCTTCTTCAATTGCACATTTTCATTGAAAGAAGTTAAAAGGTAATAGTTTTAGAATTCTTGATAATAATCGGAGACGGAAGAAACTTTCTTCATTATTAACGTTAAGAAAAGGCGGGGAAAGGAGAAAAGAATGTACTGGGAGATAGAAGAAAGTAGAGTTGGAAGAAGCAAAGGAGTTTTAGTATTTGGGATATACCTTGTAAACAAGGGGCGATCAAAGAGCTCATATGAGAAAAAGAATAAAAAAGGTAGCAGGGTATTGAGTTGTGGAGTAGAGATATGGAGATGGGAGGAAAGGAAAGAGATACGGAGGTTGCAAGAAAGTTGTATAAGAAGAAAGGAGGGCCTTTTTTAGTGCTAGAGATATAAGAGACGGGACTGGAATAAACCTGAAGTATTGGAGAAACGAGGCAATAAAAAAAATCAATAGAAAGATGGGGGATAATTGAGGAATCAAAATTTAATATATTGTATGTGATGATAAAAAAGAAAGGACTAGCAAAGTATTTAGAAAAGGGATGTGGAGAGAGAAGGTGGACCAGAATAACAAGATTTAGTTTGGGAAACGTTGTATGGGAAGGGATGTATTCGCAAAGTAAGAGAACAGGAAATGCGGAATTTGTGAATGGAAAGAGGAAACATAAGAGCACGTATACAAAGGAAGTGGTAGAGGAATGGAATATAAAGGAAGCTAGCAGGAGAATGTGGTCAAGATATTAGGGGAAGATGAAGTGGATGTAACAATTGGTGGGGGCTAGAGGAGTGAATGAGAGAAAACAAAAGAGTTAATGTGAAGAAAATGGTAAAGTTAAGGTAGAAGAGAAGTGACCAAAAAAAGAAACGGAAGTCGTTCAGAAGCGTAAAGATTTGCGCGTAAAGTTGAGGATGTGCCGACGCTCGCTCATTCGCCCTTTCTCTACCTCGTCTGTAATACTTCTGAGTATATCTTAGAAATTACTTAAAAAAGGAGTTTTGAAAAGACGAGATAAAATTAATCACGTACTTAATGAGGTAAGAAAGAGTTTCCTGAAGAAAAGAATTTTATTACGAAATCATATTATTTTCAGAGAGGGTCCATTAATTACAAGAAGTATTTTTTCGGAGGTAGAAGTGGGGTTTCGAAAAATATTACGAATTCTTATTTGGGGGGGGGGGGGGGGCTCCAAAAAATTTTCATGTGAATTAACTCGGTTTGTTTTATTACTTTTCCATTAAGAAATATTTAAAATGATATACGTCCAATAAATAAAGAGTAAAGGAGTTAACCATTCAGTGCAACCTTTCATAATATCACTTGAAATCTCTATAGAACTTTGAAAAACTTTGACATCTCGTGAATTCTTCCAAAAATTTTGTTAATCCCTTAAAGTTTGTTAATTATGTGGATTATTCTTAAAATCCTATGATTCCGTGAAATATTTTGAAGGCCTTGAAATCGCTTTAAATTTTTCAATTCTTACACAAATCCTTCAAAACCTCTTAAAATCGGCGAAAAAGAAAATCCTTGACATTACATGAAACATATCGAAATCTTATGAGGCCCTTGAAATCTGCAAATTGTTTCAAATCAATTGAAATCTTTGAAATGCATGGGGATTTAAAAAAATCTTTTTTAATACATTAAAATTTCTTGACGTCGCTCAAAATCCTTTATAATGTTCTGTAATCCTTTGAAATTTCATTTAATCTTACGAAAACCTCTAAAATTGATGGATATACTTTAGAATGTTTAGAAATCTCCTGAAATCCTTTAAACACTCGTGAAATCTGTTGAAATTTTTTAAAATCCTTTACAAGATTTTTAAAAATACTACACTTGAAGTCGTAGAATCTCTCGTGGAAAGAATATGTTGTTTAGTAGAGGAGATTAGGCGTTATGTTTTTTTCATTCGATTCGCAGAAAAAACTGTGTACGAAGTTATAAGTGTTTGAATTTTGTGCTATATTTTTCGAAAAACCCAACTTTTTTCTCAAATTTCTACACATTTTGACTTAATTTAGATGCTTATCGTTTATGTCATTTTATTTTGATAGAGTTTTTTTTTCTTTTTTTTTCAGCCCATCGAAAAATATAAAAAAAGGTTCAAAATTAACAAAACGGCGACGGTTTTTGTGAAAATATGAAAAGTAGATTTTCTCCAAAAACCAAAACTCACAATTTTGCAAATTTTTTTTTTTAATTTTTACGTTGATAAAGAATACTTATGGTGAGTTTGATGCGGTCTAAATAAATTTTTTGGCAAGGGGAATTTTTTTTCATTAAATATAATTTCTGAATTTTTCTAATAAACGATGCAAGATATTGCAAAAGAGCAATATGTATTTTGCACAGAACATTCGATTTTACGAAAAAAATTCATCTGGCAATTTTGTTAATTTCGAACATTTATAAATATTTTTCTGTGGATTTCAAAAGAAGACAATAAAGGCTATCAAAATCGGAAAGAAAACGACAAAAATATCTGAATTGTTTCAGAAATTGTAGAGATTTGAAGAAAAATTTGAGGTTTTCTGTTAAATATAGCACGAAATTCAAATACCCATAACTTAGTAACAATTTTTTTAAATTACTAATTGGGAAAAAAGAGTTTTTGAGCTTATAAATAAAATTATATTTTCGCGAAAATTTGAAAAAATGGAATCTGTGTTTGAAAATTGAAATTAATTGCACTTCATGATGAAAATATAATTAATGAGTATCAAGAGTATCATGAGTCATTTCCTGAGGAAGCAAATACTCGAGAAGAAGTAAAATAATTTAGTAAATATTTGTTCTCTCGTATTTCGCTCTTTCCGAAACAATTCAATTTATGTTATGCAAATTGTAAATCCATACAATTTTCAGAGATCCAGTTAATTTAATACACTTTTTTGTCAGAGCGCATTTTGAGTTTTGAATGGGTTCTCATAATTTAAGAATTTTTTAATATTTTGAATTTGTATTGCCTTGATAAGAATATTGGATGAACATCAAAATGTTCTAAATTTGTATACATAATCTTTTCAAATACAGTAGAAGTCCGATAAGTTTCTCATTTCGGGGCTGTAGGGGCGGAAAATTCCAGAAATTGCGGACTTATCGGATGCCCCCTCTAGTAGCACGATATTAGGTGCGCGCATGCGTAAGACGGATGCGCGAATCATAAGCAAAATAGAACACGTAGTGGGAGAACCCCAATTAGTGTGCGTGCCGTGCGTGTGCTGACATTTTAAGGGGAGTGTACACTTATCGGACGGCAACTTATCGGACTTGTACTGTATTAGGAAAGATATGAGTGAAAAAATACGAAAGAAAGAAATGAAGAAAATGCATTTCTTATTTTTTAAATGGAAGTATTTCCATGCGTGTTTGTCCAAATTGGTTTGATTTTAGTTCTTTCACTTTTTTTCATTCTTGAGAATTTTGTGATTGATTTAATTTTATTCATAAAAGAAATATTCCCGTCGAAAAACTTTTCAATACTTTCCACAGAAAAGTTTCAATAGACAAGGTTTTTATATAGGAAAATTCTGAGCTGATATAAGATCGTCAAAAAATATCTATACCTTTTTGAGCTCGTTAGTTTTATTCAGGTCAGATCCTTAGAAGCCTCGCTATCAACGTATGACTTTGAAAATGATGGCGCACTTAGAAGAGTCGCTGACACATTACTTACGAATCTCCGACCTCTCTCTGAAGACTTGTACATGTTCGCCTCTAGGGACATGAAACGAGAATATTCTCAAACGCATATTCGGGGGGACTTGAATATTCAAGAACAGAAATCTCTCATATGAATATTCTCCGTTTTACCGCTTTGATATTAATTCCTTCATTCCTCCGTTTTGCGCGGAATTCTCGGGCTCATCTTAAAGATCCTATAAGTCATTTGAAGATTGAACATTCAAACCTCATCGCCTTTGTTGAAAAACAGTTAGGCGAAGTTATAACGGAAAAATTTGCAAGGGGAAGCTTTTTTGTCAGATTTTTTTTTTTTGTGTTCATACTCCTCGCAGTAGTAGATCATGCACAAACTTATAATATGCTGAAGGAATGAAATGCGCTTTTCAGATATTCTCGAGAAAAATGGTTTTAAAATAATTCACACACAGTACGAGCTCTGTCCGAACGGTATCTGACCTTGTACTCCAAGACTGTACCTAATTGTGCTATTGTCAGAAATAGGTATTTACCATTAAACATCTTCGAATCTTAAGTAAAGTAGCTTACTCAAACGTGTGAACGTCCAACCACGTACGCTTTGATGAACAAATTAATGAGTACTATATAATGAATATTAAAGAGTGTTACCAAGGAGTTCTGAATCAATTCCGTGCTACAGTAAGGTGGAAAGAGCCTGATTTTTGGAAACAAGGCGACTGCGTCCTTCACCACGACTGAGCGCCTGCCCATTCTTAGCAGCTTATTCAGCAATTTCCGGTAAAATACGGCCTTACACAACAGAATGTGGCAAAGCAGCTATTGATATTCGGGAAAGTTCTAGTCACCCAACAGAACCTTTTATCATTGTTTCATTTATTCGGTGAACGGGGAGTTTGGGTAACGTACAAATTTATGACGAGGTATGTGGATCAGGAAGTGAAGGAACGGTTTAAGAACTGGGAGATTTCATGCCAAACACATAGAATTTCAATGGTCGAGAGATACTGATAGTGAACCGAAAGGGGGTAGTGGGTGTGGCCGTATTATGATTGTCCACTTCCAATAGCACTTAGGGTGACAAGTGGTCTTGGGGAAGGGTTTTCGTATTCCACTCTTTTCTGGAGTCCAGACGGGGGGAGGTGGAGTGGTCCTGTTTTGGGGTCCTAACTATTATTGGAGATTTTTCGGAGCTCTATTTCACTATTCACTGAATCACTAGGCACTTCGGCCTTGCGGAAATTTGCACTTGATCCGTAGGGATCACACACGCCTGTGAGGGCCCCTAGCCTGTGGGATTCCTCAGTCTGGCATTTACGGCGCGTCGTCTGGGATTTCGCCTGCTTCTTCTTCCTCTCGTTGGGTTCACCCCCCTCTATGAGGAACCTTCTGGGCGGCAGGAATACCTTAAAGCAAACGGGCCAACAAAAGGCGAAAAGGTCATACCGAGGCCAAACAAATAACAGAAGAAGAGGTATGCACTTCGGCACCCTATGTTCCCCCTGGAGGCAACCTATAGGTCTCCGACGACGCGTGTGAGACGTTAATGTATGGTTGGTGGTAACCTATAGGTCCCCCGGAGGAAACTTGTAGGTCCCCGCCGAAGTGTGATGTAAACGTTGTACATGCGTGGGTGGTGACACATGCGCCCTCAATCGGCAGCTAGAAGGCTCCCTCAAAGGAAACCTGCAGGTCGCCGACAAAGTGCTATGTGTACAGTGTAGGTGTGGGTGATCACGCATGCACCCTTAATCGGCACCCTAGAGGACCCCACGAAGGCAACTGTAGGTCCCCAACAAAGTGTGATGAGTACGGTGAGGGTAATGACTCATGCACCCTTAATCGGCGACCCTAGAGCTCCCCTTGAAGGCAACCTGTAAGTCCCCGATGAAGTGTGATGTGTACGGAGTAGGTGTGCAGGTGAAGAAGCACCCTTAATCGGCACTCTGAAGGTCCCCTCGAAGACAGGCTGTAGGTCCCCGATGAAGGGTGATGAGTACGGTATAGATGTGTGTGTGTGTGTGTGTGAGTGTGTATTTGCGTTTGCTGAAAATAAAGATATAAATCAAGTATCATTATTTCGCATTGAAAAAGAGCTATAATTTATTAATTATTTTTTCATATTATGCGTTCAATTGCTTAAAAGCTAAAGGTCAAGTAGGATGAGGGAGGGTGAGAGGGTATGGCGAGAAATAAAAAGAACTTCATATATTTTTTATCTATGATTGCGGCGGATCAAGTTTGGAGGCGTGATACGACGAAGGCAAATCTGCTGGTTCATACGTGTTTTGGCGAGGAACACGGTGCTGGTATTTCGTTTCGGTGCGCCTTGCTGTAGTGCCGTAAAGGCGATGAGCATTGGCTAGCTGCACAGAGCTAGCGTGGTGCTCCGGTGCTTCATCACGTAGTATCAGCGTCGAAAGGGGCAATTCTGACCTTGCACATCATATGCCAGTTGTAGAAGTAGGTCATCCACCTTGCGCGTTGTGTACCCGTAGAGAGACTGCTGAGTCGATTTTTTCATTTCATTTTGAAAAGTGTATTTATTGGTCATATTCTGTTACATTATAAGCATGTTTACATTGTAGTCATGTTGTAGTATCTATCCTTGTTTGGAATAAGCATACTTCACGCATTAAAGTATCGGCGGTAATGTTTTTCATATAAGCGAGAGAGAGAGCGAGCTAAAAACTTCGCCTAGTCATGCTATGATAGGAAGATATGATGTGGAAGTTTATTCTTGATTCTAAAATGAGCTGTTACATGATTAATACTAGAGATATTTTCGATCAAATTATTGTGAGCAATCTATTCCTCAGAGAAGATTTAAGTTCATTTATAGATTTGTACATCAATTGTGTTTATTGAATATTTCTTATGTAAGTCCTTAATCTTAGCGATATTATCTATCATTTTTAGGCATTCATTTACTGACCACTCATGTTTTCTACCCGAGGGACGGACAGCGCGCGCCACTCGGGTACAACATGGTGGGGGCGGCCGGCGATTGGCCACTGCGTGGGTGCGAGCGAGCCTGTCGGCTTGAGTTCCGCGGTGGCGGGAGCTGCAGTAGAGGGGGTAACTGCCGACTGGCTACCAGCCGAGTATGAGCGTGCCAACCCGGGCCTGGTAACGAGCACGACTTGTGATTAGCCGAGTTCGTATCTCGAGCGAAATTGAGACTGTGGAGCTTTGCCTTCGCCACATCGTTCTCGTACCTAATACGTCTCCTTTATTAAATTCATGAAAAATGTACATTAGTCGACTTACTGCTAATACGTTATTCAAAACGTGCTCGTTATGGATCGACGGGGGCACATGAAGGAAAATCTTCGTTTTAATTATCAATTTTATCCAAATCGCTCAACGCTGGCGGGCAACAGAGTGACGTTAAAGAGTTCTGACTAGAGTTATCTCTTACACCTGGTACACCAGGAAGTCGGATACTTTCAGGACAGACCTAGTACATGGATTGCGATGCGAACGTCTTTTGACCGCCGCACAGTGAAACATCAACATTTCTTGCAAAACAGCCTAGAGCCGACATTTTGAATCGATTCTGATTTTTTTTAAACGCTTGTGACGAAATTCCAAAGAGATTTATAAGAACCGTTTGTCGAATTTTTTATTGCACTTCTGTTTTAAGGAATAAAGTGAAAAAAGTGGAAATTTTTATAACTTTATTTTTTGTCTTCCAGTAAGCAATCGAAATCAATTCGGGATAAATTGCAATTAGTAAAGCAGTATCTAATACACAAAATTGAATCATGAAATGCTCCAATTAATGTTTATAAACAAATTTGATAAACAAATTTCAAATTTTCTGGTTTTGCGATTCAGAACTTGTTTAATCAAAACTACTTTGCATTCCACGATGATTGATTCAGAGTATAAAATATTGTACCCAATCAATGTTTGTCAATTTCATCAATAAATTATGTAAGCAAATGTAAAATTCAGGCATTTACGGCAGAACAAAATATGATCTGTTTTCATCTGAATGGATTTAAATTATCTTGAAAGAGATATCAATTCAGATAACCTCATCACTCGATGACATTCATTAGTGTTTTAAATATATTTTATTAATAAATGCACTACTTGGTCATTTATTCACAAAAATACATTCTGCTTTCACTGAAACGACTATAAATTGATTCCATAATGATGTTCCATAGGAAAAATTTGTTCTTCCGACACATTCGTTGATATCATATACAAATTTATATTAAAACTTGGCCTATGAAGCATTTTTTAAAGAAATAAATCCTGCGTTCACTGTGGCTATGGTAAATTGGCCTAACAGTGACATGCTGTAAGAAACTCCACTTGAAATAGTTCCAGTGGAAGCAGAATGAATTTCTGTAAATACGTGGAAGAATAATGCATTAGTGACGTGTCGCGGGGAAAGGGACCTTAGGGTTAAAAAATCTTTTTTCAGTTTTTTGATGCTATCGATAGTTTTTGAATTACTCATTCATAATAGAGAAGAATTAAATTTTTATCTGCAAATTTAGCGTTATTACTAAGCTACAAAGTGCAGCTTGAATTGCCTATTTCGACACGTGCTCGTCCCCCACTCTCTAAAGTGAGTGTCTGCATTCGACCGACTGCTAAATCGCTTCTACTGGAAAATTCGCCTGCTAACCGTAAGTCCCTTTTTTCGCGGAACGTCACATTTTTCCAAAATATTGATAAATACATCGGAAAAACAAATTGTTGGATGGAACATCACTATTAAATCAATTTCACGTCGTTTTAATGAAAACAGAACGTATTTCTGTGAATAAATGACGAATATTACATTTTTTATGTCTTTCGTTTATAACATTAACAAAGGAAGGACAAAGTTTTTTGATGAAACATCACTGCTGACCGAATTTAAAGTGGTGTTAGTAACAGATAGATGTATGTGAAAAAATGGTGGAATAGTGCATTTGCTTACAGAATTTTCTTATAACGTTAATGAATGTTCTTAAAAAATCAAGTCACTTAATTGTCCATCACTATGAGGGCAATTTCGAATCATTTTGGTGAAAATACAACTTATTTCTTGCTTTATATGCCTGAATTTATAATATGTTTATTTACATTGTTTATGAAATTAACGAATATTGATTTGTTACAATCATTTTTATTCTACATCACTAGCGGCGGAACGAAACGTATATTAGCTGCAAAAATTTCGAATCGCTTATTTCGATTGTTTATAAAACGATAATAAATAAAGTTTTAAACATATTTAACTTTTGCACATTATTTGTTAACAAAGAAGTACAATGGCTCTAGGTTGTTTTGGAATTTTTTCTAATTTTGCGCCACTGTGGGCCGGTTTGATCAGGCGGTAACGTTCCAAATTTGTTAGTGAAAAGTCTGGGTTCGATTTTTCAGCCTGCATTTTTTGCAAATTTTTTTTTTTAAGACGTTTGTATTGCAATTAATTAATAAATTCATTCAAATCCGGCCAAAATATTCATTTTTAATCATTATTTCATACACAAAAAATATTTCTTCCAGCGTTTACCCCTTTTACTTCAAGAAAAATTTTTTTATAGAAAATTCTCATCTTTTTTCATTCAATTAAACATTATAATTCTGGTTATTACTATTTTCATGTCAGGTAAATATAAAATATATTTAAAAAGTTCCATAAAAATAAAATAAGTATTGAAATATAAATGAATTTGGTAAAATAAAATGATGTAGAAATAGGAAATAATGAAAGAAATTTTCTAGTATGATTAGGATATATACTGATATTTTTTAATGAGAGTGATGAGTGGTGTTTTTTAACACAAAATTGTATAATAAGAAGAATGAAACATTTTTTTTCATGTAAGTAATCAAGAATTAAAGATAAAAATAAGGTCACATTTTTATTAAACGATTTGTATGTTGCAAAAATGAATAACACTATCACCATTCATATATCTTTCATACATATTATATATCATGTTCATATATTCATATATAATTTATCTTTTGCATTAGTTAAAGTAGTAAACTTTGAAACAGCAGATTTTTTACATGAAATAATTTGTAAAAATAAATAACTTGACTTGCTATGAGTGGATATGGCAATCAATTTCAATAGTAAAGTTTGAATTGTAAAAGAAAAATTGAAATAAGGCAGGCAGAAAGAATCGAGCCCAGACCTTCTGCTTACAAAGCTGGAGGTCTGCCGCCTGATCTAACTGGCGCAAACTGGGACAAAAAAAGTTTCGTTGGATAATTAAATTTTTAGTGTACACTATTCATTCGACTTGTACGTTTCTTTCTCAATGGAAATTCAAAATTTCGAAAATATTCGTACGATTGGATTTTTGATAATAAATGTTTATAATTTATAATTCAACAACAAAATTCATAATTTTTTTAACTTTGCAGAAGTACAATTTCTTCAGAGATTTTTAGATTTATCAAACATGGTCTTGTATTTTCGCTAAAAATATCCAGAAATTAATAAACAAGTAGTAAATTAGTGAATTACAAAACAAATTCACATATTAGATATGTTTCAACGAATAGGCTCAATTTTTCACGGAATAAACTGAGCATGTCTTCTTGATGACTGTTTACTATGATACTTTAAGCATTCATAAGAATGATCAATTATTTCAACAATTTTCATGAACAAATTCAGAGTTTGCATATTTTTCAACCAATAGGCTCAACTTTTTCACAGAATCAACTAAGAATGTCCTTTGGATAGTTGCAAATTTACGAGAATTGTCAATTATTCAAATCGTTCTCATAAAAAAATTCAAGGTTTGGCTATTTTCAAAAGAATACGCATAATTGTTTACAAAATCAACTAATAATATCTTTTCGATGAATCTTTGCTACAATACTTTCCAAATTGACATAAATTATTAAATATTGTAAAAATTTATATAAGCAATAAAAGTATCGTAGAAAAGAGTCCTCGAAAAGGTATTCTCAGTTAATTCCGTCGAAAATTCAGCCTGATTGTTGTTTAAACAATTGCTAAATAGCATATATTTTTATTGAATCGTAGCGAAACATTAATTCCACTCACATTTTATACCTAAACTCTGAAAATGAATAAGCTTAACATTTTTATTTCCCGAAAAAACTTTAGTTGATTAATTTGCTTAGAATGCAATGAAATTTTTTTCAAATAATGCTCACCCAATTAAAACACACAATTAACCAAATTTTTTATCAGAAGACCATACACACGAATCCTTTGAAAATTTCAAAATTTTGTCTTAAAAAAGAGAATATCGAAATCGAATGAATAGTATAGGCTGAAATTTTATTTGACCACAGAAACTTGTTTTGTCCCACTATGCGAGTGGCTAAAAAGCGCATCTCGTTTCTTCAGCATATTACAAATTTGGTCATGACGTACTACTGAGAGAAGTATGAATCCAAGCAAAATTCCGAAGAGTGTAGAATCCCTTTAGTGAAGTTTTCTGTCAATTTAATTAGTTTGGTAATTTTACTAACTCCATTAATTTTGTATTGAAAGGTTTATAATCGAGGCTAGAGTCTGGAATAATATAGGTACGTGCGCTGAACAATGAGATTGGTGTCTTTGGCATTATTATTCTAGGGTCGGGGTCGACTTCAGGTCACTTCTTAAACGAAGAAGAGGTTGGCGATGAGACGATAGGGTGGGATCGCTTTATCGAAAACTCGACAAAACGCAAAGTGCAGTGGGGGCTGCTTTCGGTGCGATGGTGATGCAGCGAAACTGCCGCGCAACGTCGACAAGAAACAATGCAGCCATCACTGTTCAATCCCTATACTGGCTGCACCGCAATCTTATCGAGTCCAGCTCTGCATTTCTCTCTACTGGGTATTTCCCCAAATATCTTTTTCCTTTGTCTTTGAAGAAGAAAAATATTCCTCAACTTTTCCTACTTCGAAGACTCGAATTTCCAGAGTAATTCATAACGCAGAGCCACTTAGCGATTGCACTTAGTTTGATTGAAAAATTCCAAAGATAAGGGAATGCTTAACCTTCTCGAATGAATATTTATATGAGAGGAAATTTAATCGCCGCAAGAATGTATCGTTTAATGAAAGATTGAAATTTTGTAGTCTATTGAGAAGTTAATTGAATTGTTCAAATCTCCCCCCTTCCCTATAATTTCCTCCTATTTCTCTTCAATTTTTTTCTATCCTATTCTACCCAGTCCTATTCGATTCGATCATATTTTATTACCCCCCTCCCATCACTTCCATTCCCTCACTTCGCTTCCCCTAACTAGCATCCTCCATTTACCTTCTTCTTCCTACTCGCCCTGCGCTAATTCCCCCCTCATATTTCCCCTCCCATTTTCCCGCTTCACCACCCTTCACTTACTCCACTTCTTCTCCTCTCCCTTTTCAACCCTTCTTCTACTCCGCCACCCCCTACTTACTTACCCCTATCCTCCTATACTTCCCCTCCCAGGAAAAAGTACAACGGATGGACGGACACCCGATCTGCCTGGAGCTACAAAAAACCCTAAAAATGTACAATATTTCTAGTGCTACTTTTCTTAAAAGGATCTTTCTTCCTGCCTTCAGGGAAAAAATGCAGATAAAATTTTTGTAATATTTATTTTTCAATTTGCGAGCAGAATTCGCTGTAAATTTTGTATCAGGAAAAAATTTGAAACATATCAATAGTTAAGGCAATTAAAAATTCGACTAAGATGTTCAGTTAGAAGCATTTCTGATTAAATAATTTACAATTCAAAGTCTTTGAAACTGAAATGTTTATCATGTTTTCACGTTTTCTAATTAAAACCTGTGAAAATGATTTCACATAAAATCAGAAGATTTAATCAGTGGTTTAATACGTTTCCGGAATATCATAGTTTTAGTAAGGGGGGGGGGGGGGTCTAGCTACATTGATAAAAGTTTATTGATTGAATCTTACTCATTTCGCAGGTTTAGAGTATAATTCATAGGCTTCTTTAATGCAATTCA
Source organism: Andricus quercusramuli (assembly GCA_932178445.1). Lineage (NCBI taxonomy): Eukaryota > Metazoa > Arthropoda > Insecta > Hymenoptera > Cynipidae > Andricus > Andricus quercusramuli. The sequence continues at coordinate 379,310 of CAKNXH010000879.1, forward strand.
AACAAAAAATAATTTTAAAAAAGGGGCTTAAAAAATGAAAATAAATTTTTTAGTTCAATGCCGTGATAAGCAAACTTCTTATAAACAAATTGTATAAATGAATGCCCAGTATGGATGTTATGGATAGATTTTTTTAACTCTCTGCAATTTTCGTTTTTGAAATGTATCTATTAATATGAAAATTTGTCATTCAATATCATTTGTTAATTTGAAGAAAAGATAAGATGAAAAAATGGAACAACTGAAAATCACTAGCAATATAATTTAGTAATATTACCGCCAAGCTATTACTTTAAAAATAAACAATCCACAATGTTCACTATTTGATATTATAATTTGTTTACGTGAAATAACAGTAGCCATCAAACCCTTGTTTGTTTCCTCATAACTCTACGCATCAAATTCACGAGATACTGAGCGTACGAAAGTTTGTTGTTATCAAGAGATAGAAAAAAGGAAAGAATCGACAATTGTTCGCTACTTACATTAAAATAACATTTTAAACAACAATTAAAAAATTGCTCCAGAACTGCATATTAAAAGTTATTTTGAACTTTTTTATGGATAATGAATCCGCAGAGCCACAATAAAAAATTAATATCACCGAAAGTTATCAAGTGTCCATTAATTTTTTAAAGTCGACGCAGAATATTATAAGGAATCAAAATATTTGTACTGGAAAGAATATAAAATATTCTCTTAAGTGCAAAAATCGTTTAAATATAATCAGGGGTTTGGGAGATATAGAGTTATCAAAAATGTCGGATCTCAAAATTAAAAATTCTGTAACTCCCAGCATCTTCAAAATTGTTGGAAACCATTAAAACCATAAACTTCACTAACCCAAAACTAAAGTTTCACCAAGTTTTATCAAAACGTCTAGACTCCCTACGATTCTGATATTCCGAAAATGGATTGACCCAAATGAAAACATTGTTTATTCAAAAAATTACGAATCGAATAGCTAGGAGATTGAAAATTTTATTATTTTACATTCAAAATGCTTGAACGTAAAAAATTTTGAACCTAGAAGTGTTCACAATCGAGTGAAATCAAATTGAACGTGTTTAAAATTGAATTTGGTTCCGAATTTTACAACCTGAAAATTGAAAGCCTTAATATTTGAACGATTTCAAATTTAAAACGTTTAATAGTAGATAATTCTAAATTAAAATATTTGAAATATAAGCATTAGGAAAAAATAGTTTCATATTGTTGTTTCAAAAATGTGATCATTAAAGATTTATGCAATTTTAAATTATAAACTTTAAGACCTAAGATGGTTTTAATAGAAAATGCTAAAAAGGCAATGATTTCAGATTGGAGCTCAATCAATTGGACAGTTTCAATTTCATTGTGTTTGAAATTTAACCATTTTGAGTACATGCATGAAGATGATATAAAACCAAACTAAAAGCATTCATGTTATACAATTTGAAATGAAAGAAGTTAAGAATTCCAAAACGAATATTTTGGTATACCTCCACGGCTTTTTCATTAAGATTTTGTTTACAAATTGAAATTTAAGCTTCCTCCTTTATTTCCGTACATAATTGAACAGGTTTGTACCATTACTTACAATTGCATTTTTTAATAATAAATTACCTACTCTTCACATTGGTGAAAAAAATGTGGTTTAAACATTTTATCAGGGAAGAAAAGCGAATGTTGTTTTAATGGTCTTATTGGTTAAATTCCAAATTTCAAATGAGAAAAGTCAAAACGGTTGGCTGATTTATTGTTGGGGTACTTCTACCAACTAGTGACTATATTTGCATATTCGTAAATGTTAAAATTTTAGAATAAAATAAAAAAATAGAAATTTCATACAAGTTAATCTCTTTGTAGTCAATATCGTATTTTTCTTTTGCAACGACTCTATTACATAATAAATGAACTTTATTTTGGTTAAATATATGCATACTTGTATGTACGTAGATAAATATTTTCTCATTACTGCTTTGAGTTTTGACTAACTCGAATGTGGACATTAATTTGCAACGCAAAAGCGTTAGTTAACGCGGAAATAATTGGAAAATTTCAACGTGCAGTTATTAAAATATTTACATATCGAATGCTATTCCTGGATATCACTTGCATAAGGGAAATCAGTATGAGGTAGATACCAATAGAGACTGAATAATGGGAAAAATTGATTGGATTTTGAAGCAATATTTTTTTTGACATGGCCATGAAAATTTTGTCTGCGAACAGATTATTATTTTCTGAGGAATTAAATTGCTTCCACTACCCCTTAATTAATTTCTTTGGTTTGTCAAACTCTTTGTTTTAGAACTGTGTAATGATTAATTCTCTCAATTTTTATCTCAAATATATTTCACATGTTTTTATGAGAAATTCTATTGGTTGCGAGGTGCATAAATTCTTGAAAGGTTAGGCTTGTGAATCGACGTATTGTTTTTGCTTTTAGGTTGCGAGTACAAAAAAGTAGGCTCCACCAACCAAATAACTTAAAAATTGATAAATAATCTCTATTTGTTTGATTAATAATTTTAATTTGATTAGTTGATTAATTGAATCACTGTTCTGGATGATTTTTTCATGAATTTATGCACAATGTGCTTCGACAACTTTATGTACAGGCTTTAAATGTGAATATTCACTTTGTACTAGAAAAGAGTCATTTGTACGAAATTGCAACATCTTGAATAAGTATAAAATATAGGATAAATGACTATTAAAATTCATGTGACGGCATCACTATCTTTCAAATAAATCTTCCAGCTTTAATTTGATATGCAATATTTTCCTCCCTTGATCATCATTTATCAATATTATACGTTAAAACTTTTTGTATCCACTTCGTACTGGTTTCCTTCACAATATTTCAAAACGACTGCTCTAGAAATTACGTTTAATCCTTTTACCAACCGAATTCAACCGTCTTGAGAAATGAATACACTTTCTGTTTAGGAGGTAAAAAAGTTAGCATTTTCGTCCGGGCATTATTAGTTCTTAGAGAGTGATGGGAAGGCATTGCTCCTATTTTGTGCTGTTTCTTCAGGTCTTAAGAGATTATTTGCATTGATGGAGTAAAGAGAGATATGCATCAACTTTCCCCAGGAGAAGATGGAGTCAGGCATGTTAACCCGATGGTTACTTTCCTCTTTTATGTTCACTTTTCTCCACATCCACCCTCGTATTTGCGAAGCCTTCATACTTCTGCCTAGCAAACCTCCACCCATGTCTCGAGGCACCACTCCTCTTATGCTGTACAGTGAACACGAATACACACGCTCGAACAGTCATTACCACTTTCTCGACAATGTCTGACACTGGAGCTGAAATGCTTCTTGGCCTGAGTTCTCTAGTGAATTATTAACTGGCTCACACTACCAACAAAAGAGCTGTGTATCTTTTTCATTTTCCTTTGAAAATGATATCCATGAATCGAGATTTGAGTGTAAAACGCGAGTAATACGTTAGGGGTTAAACTCTTTCCTATAGTGCGAGTATTTTCTAGAGATGCGTTCGAGCAAGAATTGACAAGAAAAAGACAAGATCGATATTTTTTTGTCACCTGTCGAGAAAAAATATGGATCTTGACTTCACAGTGGTAGAAAACATTCTTGAGACATCAAGCGAGATCCAGATAGATTTTCGACAGTTTTTATATGAAATAACCTCTGATGATCTGTATAAACCTTAAGTTTGTTACAACTGTTGGACGCAGGATCTTTGACATGGAATAATGTAAATATTCAAATTCACACGAATCCATACTCCATAGGTTAACTTTTTATAATTTTAGAAACAATTTAAATCAAGATTTCCCTTAAAAATGTTACAGGTATAATTTGTTAATAGAACGAAAAATATTTCTAATTTTGTGACTTTCCTTTCAATGATATAAACAAGTTCAAACATGATAGCTGTTTCAACAATTTGTACAATTTTAAACTATGTATAACGAGGTCTGTCCGGAAATGATCTGACCTTAAGCTCTAACTTTGTATCTCGTTGTGCTATTGTCAAAAACAGGTATTATAAATATTATAGAATTATTATTAGCATCAAAAATACATTATAATTTTCACTGGGGCCCCACGTGGATCAATTAACTCCTGAATTTCACATCATTTGAATCCATTGAAGTGATCTTCTTCTTGAATCTTTATTTTATTTAAAGGACTTTCAAAACAATATTTTGTGTAAGTTCTCAGAACATTCCTAAATATATTTTTCAACATTAGAATTATAGATTCACTGAAAGGCAAGGAAACTAGAAAAAACGTATGTTATTAACTTTGTGAATAATACAAGCGACTATGAAAGTTGCAAATATAGCTTTAGCATTGTGGACATTTCTATGGTAGAATTGAAGTTACAAGTGAGCCCAGACTTCAAGATTTGTCTAATTAAACTCCAACTATCAAGAAAAAACGATACCTGGGAACTATTCTCCTTCAAATATTCTTATATGACTTTATGCATTTCTGTGAAATCTCCGAATACTAAAATTGTCATTTGTAGCCGCTTTGGTGTTTTTGAATCATTTCTCAAATAATAAAACACATTCTAAGTGTCGTCTCCATAAAAAAAATTGGATGGAAAATATTTTTTGATCACCCAGTCGGTTTACATTGTGTTCAGCTTTTCTTGTTTGAACTCCTTCGGATTGAAAACAAAAATGTTCTAAAATTGTTTGTTAGAACATTTTGATAAAAGGACTACTTTATGGATACTTTTGAAATTTAGAATTAGTTATTCAAATGAAGCAATTAGACGTGAATGTTAATTTTCTGAATGAAGGAAATCAAAACCAAGGGAAATAGTATTTTCCTCTATTTTTACCTGACTAATTGAAATTATTTAGGGCGTCGCCTTTAAAATTTTTCAGTTTCAAACACATTCAATTTCAAAATATGCAATTCGAAACGCTTTGATTTCAGAAATACTAAGTTTAATTTCTTTCCATTCTACTTGGAATATCGTCCGTTTTAAAAATACCTAATCTAACACTGTTCGATTTAGAACGTCTTCTATTAAAAATCGTGCAATAAGCCATTCCTTTTGAAATCAGGCAAAATATCAAGAAAAGACTAGTTCAAGGTGTCAGAATGATTTGGTATTTGGATATATTATTCTATCGTGGAAATAAAAGAATTTCCAATTCTCCATTTAATAGAACTTTTTTTTCTAGATTTGTTACAATGATTCAAATGTTATCTGCGAATTCTCGAAAGTTGCAGAAAATTTGTTCAGAATGTAATATTTTCTGAACGACCGGGATTCGTAATCTTTTTTATTCGACGTAGAGATATTCTTTTCGGGCTATCGTGATAAGGGATTCTTGAACAGTGCCTAGTGTTTTTTTCTTTTGGATTATTGTGAAACGAAGTGATTTTTCCGACTTAATCGACTTAATGTGTTATGGGAAGTGACAACTCGGATGACATATACATCCAGTTGGGTCAGTATCGATCTTTCCAAGAAGGATCGTGGTCGTAGCATTCAGAGCCTACATCTCGACTAAGTTTACAAAATTATCTCAATATTTTTTATGTATAACAAACCTGACATGTGTGAGTTGACTCGTCGGTTGGAACTAGAATCATTGTTGAATTGGATCAAGCCAGATTATAATTAAGGTAAATTAGTGGAATTTCGACTTGACTTTCAAGTGAGAAAACATTGTTCCTCGCTGTACCACACCAGCCATAATTATTTCTGTAACAATATTGAAGCAGGTTTTTGTATCAATTTAATTTAGTTGCAGCACTTTTGATACCTCAGTATTTAATGTATTTTGAATGTTAGGAAATGAAAATCTAACGACGTGATTATTGACTGCTGGGTTAAATATATAATTTGCAAAGGTGTGAAATTCTCGTGTGTATAATCTGTTTAAAAAATGCCAGTTGAAAGGAAGAGCGTATGAGCAGTGCAGATATCCGGATACGAGTATGAATACTGTATTCACGTCTATTTCATGTATGAATAAGCGTCGAGCAAGTGAAATATGCCTGCCTACCGAATGTACGAGCCCGTCGTTTCCGCGTTAAGCAAGTTTAATCAACACTTCGCTGCACTCTGCTCCTACATCCCGTGCAATTAGTCATAACGAATTGTTCCTCCTAGACGCCAGATATCGCAGCTGCTAAAGCGCAATGCATTAAAACCTACCAGTCTGAATTTGACTGCAAACTGTACATTTATAATAGGCATTGACAGTATTCTCTAGAATTTAGTAAAGTTATTTCTACAAACAAGAAAGCGTATTTCATGCAAACTTTAGTGGCCAGATTGACATCAGGAAATAGATTTATATGTACGGATATTTACATTCAGATGAACATGCATTTGATTTATATGGTTGGTCAAACTGCGGAAAAATAAACCAATTGCAATTGAAAGACTTAAATATTTTCAAGCATTTAGAGTTTCATAAAGGACCCCGCGCCAAATGTACAGTAAATGGCTTTTTGTGAAAAATTCTGAATCTAATGTTTTTTTTGTATTTATGAACCTGCAAAGCAAGAATCCGAAAGAAGAAAGTAAAAGAAATGGCCAGTTTTCTAACAAAAAGTTGTCCAAGTTTCAATTTTTACATGTATTTTAATAGAAAAATGCGTATTTTAGTGAAAAGTTTTTTTTCTCCTAAACTCTTTGTTACATTTTGCTAAAAGTTTCACACTTTGACTATTAGTCTTACCGAAACAAAAGGTTCATATCTAAGATTCAGAAAGGCTAACGGGTTTTTTGGGGAAACAGCATGTTATGGGGGTGTTTTTATACTTGAAACATCCAAGTATGGAAATCATAATTTCTTAGTAACTAAAGTCACTGGAGATTTTTTATTTAACTGCTAGGGTATGGAATCACTTTTAAATAAGTGAAGGAAGCATGCATAGCACGGATATTATATATGTGCATATTATATATGTGATTAATCTATGAGGAAAGGAAACATAATCAAGTAAATAGGGAAGGTGTAGAATGACAAGGATGTCTTTGAATTTTTCTAGAGGGTTGTTTAATCATCCCTTACTTAGAGAAGCAGAGAAATTAACTTTTCGTAAGGAATAAATCAACAAAGATCAGGCCTACAATATCACTTTAAAACATATACATAGGAAGTGTCCTTTAGGAGGACTTGCATTATAATTTATTTTCAGGGTAGTTTAATCATCCCTTAATTATTGAAACAAAGAAATCGATATTTTATACGGGATAACCCACCACAGATTTTCCTATTAACATATTATTGATCAACAAAATCACTTTGAAACATACGTAGGAAGCGATTTACTGTACATTTGGTGCGGTGTCCTTTATATACCCTCGACTTTGGAAGGTCGTAGCTCAGTAAGAAAAAATTTCAGTAGATTTTAATGAAGATAAAACGAATCTGCTGAGTTTTTTGAATGAGAATATGTTTCTTTAATTCTCTTTTTGAATTTGGTTCGAAGCTGTTAAACGATGGACGTGGGAAAATGCTCTAATTAGATTTTCTGCTCATAAACCTGTACTTTGACAAGATCCCAGAGCTGAAAATATAGTAAAGGAGTCGAGAAAATTATGGTACGTTCTACAACATTTTTGGAATGCAGGTCATTATTTAGGAACTAAATCGAGCTATTGTGCCGTTTGATGGATTAAAACATAGGGCAATGTAGTTGTCGCTTCATTCGTGTCAACGCTCTTGAAAAAATTAAAAAATTTAATTTTCCGGCCATACGATGCAATATACGAAGAAAGATAACATTAATTTATGTTTCTAAGAAGGCCTGCAAAATTGTTTTTAACTTTTTTCCGATAGAACTCACGGTTTTTTGTAAATTGAAACTGCTACTATAAAATACCAAATTTGAAATTCCATCCAACAACATGACCAAAAACTACTTAAAACATAAAGAAAAACTTACGAAAGAAATTACACTTTAAAAAAGACTTACGAAGTCATCTTTAAATTATTTTTGATGGAATTTGCCGCTTTTCTTTCAAAAATCGAAAATTCTATTGAATCAAATACATCAATACTATGTTATTCTTCTAAAAGCAATAAAGAGTAATTTCAATGAAGAATAAACCAATCATTACATTATTGATTCGAGAATTAGAGAATCAGAGAAAAAGAATTGTTATTCTAAAATCAAAACAAATTTACATACCTCTTCGAGAGTAGAGTATCAGACAGGTTAGTAAAATTTAAAAATGAAAAATAATTTTCTGTTGAATTCCTGCTCTCAAGATGTGGATTTGAAACGTTAATTAGCTAAATTCTCATTGCTTATGTCGAAAAGCTACAAGAAAACTCATATGAGCCGTTATTTTTCAAATTGACTCACACACAGAATCAAAGTGGTCCTATCTTAGTCGAACTTTAGCAAAGTCTTGCGCTATTGAATAACACTTTATAGGGGAAACATTCTATTTGGTGAATATTCACCGAGGGGAAGAAGTTGAAAGTTTGAGCATATTGGTGGATATCGTATATTTCAGCGATTTTTGGGTCTCCTAATAGCAATAAAAATTGTTCTTCAGTACAGTTTTGATAGAGGTATTCACGCCGTTTTCATTCATCATAAGCATTTAGAAAAATTTGACCTTCGAAAGTTAACGTTAAAAACCAATTTGACTCTTTTGGGAAGAGGGCTTATTTTTATTATTTTTTTTATCACAAAAGAGATCTTAGCTCACTTCCAATAAAAAATGTGATCTATTGAAATTTTTATAGGTTTTCTCACGCCCTTTTCATTGGACGTAACCATTTTTTGAAAAAATTACCATTTGATCTGCAAAAGTGAGGGTCAAAAATATATAAAAATTTTTTCCGAAGGACATTTTGTTTAAATACTTGTTTAGTTAGAAAGGAAGCTAGGGCTTTCCTTTCAAGTACCTACAGATTCAAACATATAATTAAATTTTGTTACAGGCGAACATAAGTTCGAAATGCTCCGGTATACCCAATGACGCTTGCGTACGCGCGCTGATGGTCTAAACGATTGTATTTAGCAAAAAAATCAAATTTGATCGATTTTCCTAATTTTCAGGTAATAAGCCTGTTTCCAAATATTCTTCTTTTCCAAAAATTTTTATGGTCAACAAAACCATCCATTATCACAACAGTTTGCCCAAGTCTGACTTAGATCAGACTACTTTGGTCATTTGAGTGGGTATTACATTTGAGAAATAATACTCCATACGGAGTTTTCAGTTCCTTTTTGGAATTTGTTATTTAGCAGACTCACATGTATAATATTTGGAGCCTCAAACTTGTTGTTGTACAGATGTGCATCCCTAAATTTTAAAATTTTTACTTTTTGGTTGCTTTGGGTTAGAAATTGGTCAAGTTTTGAAGAACCAAATTCATTAATTTCCAGCTCTAAGTTCTTGGTACTAAAATGATTTGAGTATGTAGGTATGTATAATTTTTGAAGTGAAAAATATTTGATTTCGGTGGCTTCAAATTTGAAAGTGTGCACTTTAAAATATTTAAAACTGAAACCCAACAATTTTGAACATTTTAATATAAACTAAAATCTAACCGCAAAATCATTCAATGTGAAATTTCATAGTTTTAAAGGATTCAAAAATGAAACTTACCTGTAATCTGCCATCTTCGAATTTTGAACTCTTTATATAGGGAAAGTTTCAAATTTTGAATTGTTCAACTATTGAAGCTTTCAAATCGAAATACAATAATTGTACCATCTGGAAGTATTCATGTGGAGAGGATTCAAAATTTTTTGCACAGAAAAAGAATTTGAAATTAAAAAAGTCGATCTTGTTTCAAACAAAGTGGTTTTGTTTCAATATCAAAAATAGGCGAACAGCCTTCTTTTGGGACAAAAATTAGCCTCAAACTTAGTTGAAGTCTAAAAGGAGGATTTCATTAAGGTCTGATAAAAGTAACCCGTAAGAAAATTTATCTCGTGTTATCAAACTTTTACTGTTTTCGATTGAAAATTGTTTCAAGTCTCAATGAAGAATTATTGTTCCTTAGAATAAATACGGATAGACTGAGAGGACGAAATCAAAAAACTTTATTATTAAACATAGAATGAGAGGTAAAATGGTGCTAAGAAAATTTTCGTAGCAATGGTTGATAATAAATCGCTAGCATTGGCCATTAGTAATGCACCCAATAGGTAAGCGGATACGCTAGGACAGGTAGATGAAAGCATCAAAAGGAGGAGATGGGTATAATTTATGAAAGAGGGTTGCAGGGATAGAAGGTAGATAGTAGAGGAGAATGATGTATATCTGTAGAAGGGGGAGGAGAAAATGAGGATGAAGGATAGGTGTTACGGGATAATAGTTTATGCAAGAAGGCAGAATGTTTATCGAGAAGGTAGACGGTGGTGGAGAGGGGTGAAGTAGGCCTGGGGAAGTAATTGAAGAGTGTGTGGAGGATAAAGGGATAAATGAAAAAACAAGATACAAAATACAAAATGTAAAATAATACACACTTTCAATTATGCAAGGGGGAAGAGGAGAGGGACTAATGGGAGCAAACAATAAGGGTTAAGGAGGGCTAGTTCATGAAGGAGAGCAGCAGGTTTAGTTGGTTGAGGGGGCGGTGTGGGAGAAAGGTTTATAAAAGCATCTCGAGACGTAAGAAGTAATAAAAGTGAGTTTATAAACAGTGGTGAGTAGACGGATGGTGTCAAGGGGTCTAGTAGATCTCAAGGTGGAAATGGAATATGAGTGTTGGAGGGGCGGATGGAAAAAAGAAACTGTGAAGAAAGAGAGGGCAAGTAGTAAAGGATTATTATGGATTGCAATGGTCGGGGGGTGAGGCACGAAGAGAGCGAATGTCGCAGGAGAAGGAGTTCCAAAATAAAAGCATGTGCCGATTTTTTCATTTTATCAGATTTCCTTATGAATCTCTTTTCATTTATTACTTTAAAAAAACGGAGGTTACTCAAAAGAGCAGTTAAAAGAAACTGAATGAATCAAAAGTCTAATGGTTCCCTAAACATATAGCTGCGTGAAATAAAGAAGTGAGTACTATTTTACGTGACCGGAAGTTCCCGGTTAGTTCATTTCTCCTCTTTCCCCAGGTTCTCATAAAGACAAAATATGGAAGACATTTGTAAACTTACCGGCAACAACGAGGCGGGCGTAGGAAGAACTTTCGACCGTATCCCCAGTGACGCGATGAACAGTACGACAGCGGTAACTGAAATGTGCATCCGCGGATGTCACACTGAAAACAAGAAGTTCTCCAGTCGGCAACATGTGGTATTTTCCATCTGCAACAATAGAGTCCGTATTTGAAGTGATCCAGAAATTACAAGCTGCTGCGAGTATATTAATTATAATCTGGGGTGAAATGGCAATCATAGCTTCCGGCAAGCTACACCAGTGCAAGTTGCATCTATGAAAGCTTTACCATTTCACAAATGCTAGCTCTAGCATGCAAGCAAAATAGAAGCGGAAGCTGGTTCAGTGAGTCTGTTAATATCATTTCATTAAATCCAGAAGGGCGTATCTGCTAAGGGTAAAATAGCAGTTGCGACCTTTCAACACTGTAATTGCGGGAGTATATACTGCGTGACAAAGAGGCGGACTGTCTGTGTTAGTATGTTATGTCATTTGCCTCTAGAGGGTGATCTATTTATTTTATGTTTCGCGCTTCTTCAGCAAGAGGATTCCTCGAGGAGTCGTAAAAAAGGCAAAAGCGGGTCACAATTATATGAGACTGCAACTTTCCATCAGACAGAACGTTTTTGCAAATTTTGAGAATAGTGTGCTACATTTCTTTTTAATATATAAATAAAATCATAATAACTCAAATTTGTTCTTCAATAAGATGCTGATTGATTTTGTTTTTTATATGATTACATTACAGAAATAGTAAAAAAAAAGTAGCAGCTGCATCACAGCCACACCTTACCCCTTTTCGAGGGGTTCCCTCGTTTGTATATCCATTTTCTAGAGGAGAGTGAATTCGGCCACAAGCACCCCCCACACAGTAAAAACTAGGCATTCATTTTTATCTGGGATCCTTTTTAGGGCGTTCTAATATGATCTTACAAATACTCTATTTTAGTATCAGTTTCCGTCTTGTGTAGTTTGCTAACTTGCGATTGATAAATGATCCGAGATAACGAACTAAATTGATTCAAAGGGTGCATTGTTCCAATTATTTCAAACTTCAATTCACAGAAAACAAAAAATGGATGAAAAGACCAGGTATCGGAACGTTTTAGGTTAGACCAATCCTGGTACGGAGTTAAAATTGGAAAATTGGACTGAATCTATAGATTTCCATACAAGTCAAAAAGGAGGGGGCTTCGAGTCTCAAACTACGAATTTGGGTTCAAAGTTAAAAATGCGACTTGAATTTTGAAAATTAGTGGATTTTCATGAAAATAAATACAAGGGGGATTTTTAAGACACATTACACAAACTTGAGGTAAAAATCCAAAATTTGAAAAGGAAACCTAAATTTTGAAATATTGTATAAATTAGTGAGTTTCTATGCAAGTCAGTAAGAAAAGGCTTTCTAAGTCACAGCATACAGTAGAAGTCCGATAACTTTCTCATTTCGGGGCTGTAGGGGCGGAAAATTCCAGGAATTGCGGACTTATCGGATGCCCCCTCTAGTAGCACGATATTAGGTGCGCGCATGCGTAAGACGGATGCGCGAATCATAAGCAAAATAGAACACGTAGTGGGAGAACCCCAATTAGTGTGCGTGCCGTGCGTGTGATGACATTTTAAGGGGAGTGTACACTTATCGGACGGCAACTTATCGGACTTGTACTGTACAAATTTGGGGCAAAAATTCCAAAAGTGGACTTAAATCTAGGAAATATAATTAAACTGGTAGATTTCCATGAAAGTCGAGTACAAGGGGGATTATCAAGTCATAGAACACATAATGTCAACCTAAAATTTTGAAAATGATATTAATTTGGCAGTTTTTCGTTAATCCTGAAACAAAGGAGTTTTTCAAGTCTCAAAATACGAATGTTTACCCCAAAAAAAACCCTCGTTTTTTGCTTTTACAGAAATATACCAGGTTAATAACATTTTCAAAATTTATGTCAGCTTCTTGAATTTTGGGCCGCAATTCCTTTTTTGTGACTCAAAAACGTTCTCTTACAGACTTTGATGAAAATCCACTAATTAAATAAAATTTGCAAAAGTTAGGTTGCTATTTTAGATTCTTGAATTTTGAACCAAAAGTCGTATTATGATACTCGAAAATCCTCTCCTCTCCTATTTTCATGAAAATCTATCAACTCAATAATATTTTACAATTGTAAGTCGAAGTTTGGAATTTTGGCCCCAAATTCTTTTTCTGTGCCCCGAAACCCCTCGCACTGACTATCATAGAAATTAAATAATGTAGTGCAATGGAAAAATTTAAGTTGATTTTCATGAATCTTTTAATTCTGACCCCAAATTTATTTCCCGTGACACGAAAACCCCTCTCGTACTGACTTTAATGGAAACATAACAATTTAGCTACATTTTTGAAATTTCATTCAAATTTTTCAATTTTTTGAATGTGGACTCCAAATTCCTTTCCTGTGCTCTGGAAACACCCCTTGTGCTAAGCTTCATGAAAAACCAATAATTGAATAAAATTTTCAAAATTTAAGTAGTTTTTTTGAATTGTTGAATTATTACCCCAAATTTCTGTTATGTGCCCCGAAAACCCCTCGTACTGGATCTTATAGATACCTACCAAATTAATACAATTTTCTAAATTTCAGTGAAATTTTTTTATTTTTTCCCCTGATTCGTGTTGTGCGCCCAGAAAACCCCATCGTACTAACTTTCGTTGGAAATCTACCAAATGTATAAGATTTTCAAAATTTTGGTCAAGGCTAAATGCTGCCCCTATAGCACTTGCTATCGGCGTCGCAATACAGAGTCTTTGAATAAATTTATGTTTTAGTAATCAATTTAAATAACTTTGACAGCAAAAATTAATATTTTGAGCTAATTTTTTGTATTATATTCTTCATCATTTAAGTGCGACAAAAATTTAGGATTCCGCCGTCTTGAAGCAAATCCTTCCGGAGGCCTCAAAATATTCGGGATTTCATATTTGGGTAAATTTTATGTTTTAAATTATTCCGACTGCTTAACATTTTTTATATTGGACTTAAAAATTATATTAACGAGTTCATTTGAGGGTTATACCATTTTTAAACGTATCCTGATTATAATTTGGACAAAACCCTAATTCAAAATTTCTTTTTCAAAGTTAGTCCCTAATAGCATCTTAGAAACCGACGTAGCATCAAGTTGACATAAACTGAAAATTTCAGTATAAACATTTCTAATAGTATTAGGGCGCACGACATTCACATGTCATTTCAGGGTTGACCTGGTTTTTGAACTTGACAGTTTAGAATTTGTTTTATCAGATTTAGTGGTTGACAGATGGTTCTCATTTCGATATCTCTTTCGATCCACAAATCGAGCTTAGATTGTCGGATCAAACTGAAGTGGAATTGTTTTGTTGCATGAACTGTTTTAATACCGAATTAAGTTCTAAATCGAATCCTAGTTTTTACAGTGGCAGGCGCACCCTTTCCTCAAACAAACACCATTCATGACTTACTAGGGTTTCCACCATTTTTATTCACCTCCTCTGGGGGAGAGTGCCTTCGATGAAACCCACTCCCTAGCTACACCTTTCCCCTTTACAGGGGTCCCTCTCGTTCTTACACCCCTTTTCTTGGGGCGAGTGTATTCATCAACACCCAACTCAGAGCCACACCTTTCCCCCTTTCCAGGAGTCCTCCCCTTTCTTTATACCCCATTTCTGGGGAAGAGTGACACTGGTATCACCAATCAACTAGGCACACCCTTCCTCCTTTCCAGCCCCCTCCCTGTTTTTTATCACCCTTTTCTTGGGGACAGTGATTTCGGCGACAGCCACCCCCCAGTTACACTCTCTCCCTTTTCAACATTTCAATTTCCTTACTATACAGGGTGTCCCACCACCTATGAACATGTCAGTACTGGGTGATAGAGGACAAAAAAAGAAACAGAAAAGTCCTCTGGCAAAATTTGATCTGGGCCTTAGTTTGGGCACAGTAAAGCTTCAAAGTTGGGCATAATAAACCAATCAGAATCGAGCTTTGGCAACCACTTGTTTGCCTCATAAGTGTTAAGATAGTGTGCGTGCTGGCGGTTCACTTCAGCTCCTGCAAAAATTTCACATCGTTGATCTTTGATTGTTTCTACAAGACGCAAGATTCAAGCCTTTACATTTTTTTAAATTCTTAGTTGTTCTTGCAAACGTTTATTACCGTCCTTAAAATAAAATAACATTTGCTCAACTTAAAAAAGATGAATTTCAATTTAATACAGAACTTTCCTGACATTCCATGTAAAAAAACCAACAAAGATGTTTAAAATTCAGAAGACCAAACGAACTTCTGTTCTTCAGAATTAATCTATCTCAAAAAGAAATTCTCAGTTATTCGTCGCAGAAATTTTGTTACATTTTTGTTATAAAACCAACAAATTAACTTAAAACTCGAAGAAACAAAACAAACTTTTGTTATTGAAAATTAATTAACAAGTCATGGAATGGAAGCTTCTAATGTGTCCCCTGAGGGTTTACATTATTCTTGTATCTCTTCCCTATTCCTTCACACACCTCCCACACACATACTTGGTGGTGGGAGGGGGACCTACAGTTTAAGGTGGGTTCCGAACCACCAAGAGCAACAGCCTTAAGTACTTAGAGAACCTTTTTTTCTAGAGGTACCGGTCCCACGACTCTCCGGAGATGAACAACTCCCTTGCTAGGCAAGTGTTCACCGCATGGGCCACCGAGACTCTTCCAGAGTGCGAGGCGGGAATCGAACCCGCAAGCCGACAGAGTGGGTTCAAAGCCTACGCCTTAACCCCCACGACCATCGTCCCACTTAATTAACAAGTCTACGAAAAGTAATTCTTTGCGATTCAATTCAAAAAATTTTGTTACATTCATTGTAACGGATTAATAAAAAAATTAAAAATGGGAAATCCAAACAAACTTTTGTTCTTTAAAATTAAGCAACAAGTCTAAGATGAGAAAACACATTTCTAACCCCCAAAAGTAATTATTTGCGATTCGTTGCAACATTTTTGATACATTTATTATCACAAAAACAAAATTGTTAGAAAAATTGTAAGAAAACCAACAAAAAATGGAATATGAGAAAACCAAACAAACTTTCGTTTTTGAAAATAAATCATCAAGTTAATGATAAGAAAACTCATTTCAAACCCGCAAAAGTGCTTCTCTGTAACTTATTACACAATTTTTTTGTAATAATAATGAAACTAAAAAAAATTTAAAGCTCGCGAAACGAAACGAACTTTTGTGCTTTGAAAATATGGTAATCAATAAGCTTACAATGAAAAAACAGATTCGGAATCCCAAAAGTAATTCTTAGCGATTTTTTTCATAAATTCCGTTACACTAATTGTAACAAAGTTAAAAGTAATTAAAGTTGGGAAATTCAAACGAACTTTTGTTTTTTAAACTGAACCAAAAACTCTGAAGTTAGAAGACACATTTTGTTCCCTCAAAAGTAATTTTTGGGATTCATTGTAAAAAATTTTGTTACATTTAATTGAACGAAACTAATAAAAAATGTAAAGCTCGGGAAACGAAAGGATCTTTATTTCTTTAAAAATAACCAACAAGTTGAGAATAAAAAATCACATTTTGAACCCCTGAAAGTAATCCTTTGAGATTCTTTCCATAAATTCTGTTACCTTAATTGTAACAAAGTTAAAAATATTTAAACATGGGAAATCCAAACGAACTTTTGTTTTTTAAAAATAACCTACAAGTCGAAGATAAAAAAATACATTTTTCACACCCAAGAGTAATTCCTTGTAATTCATTGCAAAATTGTTGTTACGTTTATTTAACAAAACCAACAAAAAATTGAAACTGAGTAAACCAAACAAACTTTCGTTCTTGAAAAAAAAATCATCAAGCTAAAGATAAGAAAACTCCTTTTAAAAACGCAAATAAATTCTGTGCAACACATTAATGTTGCAAAAAAAATTTAATGAACAAAATAAATACAAAAAAATAAATACAATTGAACAAAAATAACACAATAAAATGATATAACGATAAAAGATGAACATCAAATAAGATAAAAATTATGTACAAGTTGACGAAGATAAAATTTAGTTAAAGTGGCCATGCTTTAATTTTCTTTATTTTGTTACAATGAATGTAACAGAAATTTTGTAATGAATGGAGAACTCTTAGGGGTTCTAAATATGTTATTTTATTTTGTACTTGTTGGTTAATTTATAAAAACAAAAGTTCGTTTCGTTTCCCGAGCTTCAGATTATTTTATTATTTATGATGAATTTGAAAGGAAAAAAGGTTGTTTGATTTTCCGAGTTCTTAATTTTTTTGTTGGGTTTGTAAACATTAAATGCAACAATAATTTTTCAACGATTCGCAAAGAATTAGCTTTGGGGATTCAAAATGTATTTTACCTTATTGTTAGAATTGTTGATTTATTGTTAAGAACGAAAGGTCGCTTGTTTTATGCCAGAAATAAAAAAAAAAGAAACTAAAACCACTTTTGGGGGTTTAAAATTGCTTTATATTTCTTTATTGTTTTTGCTACATTAAATGCAAAAAAAATTGCTTGTTATTTTTAAAGAATTAAAGATCTTTTTGTATCACGACCTTTAAATTTTTTTTTAGTTTCGTTACATTAAATGCAACAAAAATTTTACAATGAATCCCAAAAATTACTCTGATACAATTAATGTAACAGAATTTATGAAAAAAATCGATAAGAATTACTTTTAGGGGTTTCAAATAAGTTTTTTCATTGTAAACTTGTTGATTATTTTTAAAGAACAAAAGTTCGTTAGAACTTTCCATGTTTAATTATTTTTAACTTTGTTAAAATTAAAGTAACAGAATTTATGAAAAGAATCTCAAAGAATTACTTTTAGCGGCTCAAGATGTATTATTTTATTTTCAACTTGTTGGTTATTTTTAAAGAACTGAAGATCGTTTCGATTCCCGAGCTTTAAATTTTTTTTAGTTTCGTTCAAGTAAATGTAACAAAAATTTTACAATTAATACAAAAAATTACTTTTGTGGGAACAAAATGTGTCCTTTGATATCACCGTTGTTGGTTAAGTTTAAAGAACAAAAGTTCGTTTGGATTTCCCCACTTTAATTATTATTAACTTTGTTACAATTAATGTAACAGAATTTATGCAAAAAATCGCAAAGAATTCTTTTGGAGGTTCAAAATGTGTTTTCTATTTTTAAACTAGTTGATTATTTTTAAAAAACAAAAGTTCGTTTTGTATCCAGAGCTTTAAATTATTTGTTCAGTTTTGTTACATTAAGTGTAACAAAAATTGTGTAGAGATTTGCGAAGAATTACTTTTGAGAATTCGAAAATGAGTTTTCTTATCTTGGACTTGTTTATTTATTTTCTGGAACAAAAGTTTGTTTGGTTTTCCCATTTTTTATTTTATTTTTTTAATTTGTTACAATGAATGTAACAAAAAATGTTGTAATGAATCGCAAAGAATTAATTATCGTAGACTTGTTAATTAATTTTCAATAACAAAAGTTTGTTTTGTTTCTTCGAGTTTTAAGTTACTTTGTTGGTTTTACAACAAAAATGTAACCAAATTTCTGCGAAGAATCACTGAGAATTAATTTTTGAGGTTTAAAACGTTTTTTCTTATCTTAGACTTGTAGATTAATTCTGAAGAACAAAAGTTCGTTTGGTCTTCTGAATTTTAAACATCTTTGTTGGTTTTCTTACATGAAATGTCATGAAAGTTATGTATTAAATTGAAATTCATCCTTTTTAGGTTGAGCAAATGTTATGATATTTTAAGGACGGTAATAAACGTTTGCGAAAACAACTAAGAATTTAAAAAAATTTAAAGGCTTGAATTTCGCGTCTTGTAGAAACAATCAAAGATCAACGATGTGAAATTTTTGCGGGAGCTGAAATGAACCACTAGCACGCACACTATCTTAATACTTATGAGGCAAACAAGTGGTTGCCAAATCTCGTTTCTGATTGGTTCATTATGCCCAACTTTGAAGCTTTACTGTGCCCAAACTAAGGCCCAAATCAAATTTTGCCAGAGGACTTTTCTGTTTCTTTTTTTGTCCTCTATCACCCAGTACTGGCATGTTCATAGGTGGTGGGACACCCTGTATTGCGGATATTCACAATAGTGTAGTTTGAAATGATAAAATTGTCAACCAGAAGCTTCGAAAATGGAAAATTTTCAAGAATGATTTTCTCACCAGATTAATACAAAATTTGGAAAATTTCATTGAGAATTTCACATTTTTATTGAAAAAAAAAAATTATGATTGAACATTAAAATTGATTGGGTGAATTTTTCTAACGCCGAACAAAATTACAAAACTTTGAAATTGAATTGTTCTGAAAATACTTTGAAACTAGTACAGTAAATTTTGAATGCCAAACGTTAAAAATGAAAACATTTTTACTATGGAACGTCGAAAATTAAAAGAATACAAACTTCATTTAAAGTTTAGAAGATTTTTAATTACCAATAATTGCAATATTAAAACTCATTTTCATTCAATCCCTTCGAAATTTCAACAATTCCCAGTAAAATTAAATTGTTTAAAAATCAAGAATTTTCAATTTGTTGACTATACTTTTCGAAATGCAACTATTTCAGTTTTAATTACAAAATTAAAACTTATGAAAGGGGAAAATTGAGCATTCAACATGAAAATTCAGAACTCTAAAACTGCAGCTATTCAAAATAATGGAATTATCCAATTACTGGCGCAACTGTTTCAGATCTCGCAAAGAAACGGTTTTTGTAAAGCATCAATTCCGCTCATCTTCAAAATGTCAATTTTCCACACTCGTGTCAAGGAGATTTTTCTGGTTTCATGATGTCTCCAAGTCCAACCTACTTTTGTAATTTAAACAAAATATCTGTAAAACAATCAACTTTTTTCCTTGTTGAATCAGTGTTGTAACATTATTTTTTTCAGATAAAACTTAATAAATTACCAAAGTTTCTTTTCTGATAAAATTATTCTGAAACATTGCTATTGAAGCAAAAGGTTGAGGTTGCGTTTTCAGGTAACCGGATCACCCCGTATGTTATACTCAACCGTCTATAATGGAGATCTTAATCCTCTCGTGGGACTTGCGGAACGCATATAGAGGGTAGAACATGGTTAGGAGCCAAGCCAAGCGTTAATGCTGGAAGAAATATGCAGATCGCTTTGCTAATTACAGTGGAAAGTTGTTTGTAATTTGAATTCAGAGCTGAGCACTGAATTCCAATTCATCACTTTTAGAGTTCTCATTTTTCTGTATCTAGACATTCGAATCAAAAAGACATTCGAAAGAGTCGAAACCGATAAAAAAAAAAATTTCAACTAAAATTATTTTGCAGATAATATTTTGATACAATGCTTAATATAGCTAGTGTTATTTTCGAACTGTACCACAGTTGGACCTTAGAGAAGAGGACAAAGTAGGATGTGAGGCTTTGGAAAAGGAAAACGTAGGACTGAAATTTTAGTCCTTTATCCTTTAATATTAATTATTTCGGGGGCGTATTAAACTTGCACAGGAAAATCGCCTACAAGGAGGATTGGGCATAATGTATTTGGGCAACTTTTTGGTTCTGTGCGCATCAAAAATTCCAGTTTCAAAGTTTCGTCATGTTGGATACCGGAAAAAAATTTTAAATTTTGAAATTGAAATGTCAGCTAACATTAATTTCAAAAATTTCACTTTTATTCCTTTCCTATTAGTTTGTCTTCTTGCATACATGATGAAAATTATTAAGTTGTGAAATTAAACTCTTGCCAGCATTGATTCCAAAAATTTAACTCATCTTCACAGAACCAGAAAAGTTGCCAAAATACTTTATGTCCAATCTTCCTTGTGAGCAATCTTCTTTTGTAAATCTTGAGTTCGCTCGATATTTCAACGTCATTTCTTGACATAAAATAAAGAACTTCTCCACTTCATTATTTTATAATATGATAAGAAAAAAACGAGGGTGAAAATAACTGGAATAAATCGTATGATAAGATTAAGAAGAAAAATATTTTTAAAATCTTTACGTATTCTAAAATTAAAAATGAATTTTTTTTTTGTCACTTTGGATTTTCAAACTACCATTTCCAGGAAAATTGAGGAGTAAAGTATGCATTAATCATTTCTATCAAAAAATGGATTTACCATGTTTAGTTGACTCAATCCTACATTTACCCATATTTTTATAAAACGAAATTCGGCTTAACACATAAAGAAATTAGAATAGCATTCACTAAAATATGAACTTATAAAAATATTTTTCATTTGACAAAAAACTTGAAGGAAATTAGTAGATTTCATTCATTCGAATTCTCATCCATACCTCTCTCCTCCAAATCTTTTCGAATCCACTAAAAAATAAATGCGTTGAAAAAATGAATGATATTCCAAAATACCCGATAATTGAAAAATAGGATTTTGAAAATTTCTGGCACTAATTATTAGGTTGTTGTCAGTTATGATATCGAAAATTGTTTCTAATATACAAAATATTATTTCTACTGATAATGACGTGATATATGAATTATCTAAACAATTAATGATTGATTATATCAATTTTCTTTTATAATAAAGTGAGAGAGCCGCGGCTTTTTCTGAATCTTCAAACTTACTTTCAACTTTTCCGTTAAGTCAAGGCAATAATCTATTAGAGATAAGGAAAATAATGTGGAACGCTTCACGATTTTGCGTGTTATCCTTGCGCAGGGGCCATAGGCATAGGCTTTAGACCCACTCCGTCGGCTTGCGGGTTCGATTTCCGCCTCGCACTCTGGAAGAGCCTCGGTGGCCCATGCGGCGAACACTTGCCAAGCAAGGGAGTTGTTCATCTCCGGAGAGTCGTGGGACCGGTATCTCTAGAGAAAAAGATTCTCTAAATACTTAAGGCTGTTGCTCTTTGTGGTTCGGAACCCACCTTAATCTGTAGGTCCCGCTCCCACCACCAAGTAAGAGTGTGGGAGGTGTGTAAAGGAATAGGGAAGAGATGCAAGAAAAATGTAAACCCTTAGGGGACACATTAGAAGCTTCCGTTCCGTTCCAGATAAGGAAAATAATTTATCAAACAATAATAATAAATCATACAAATTATTATGTTCGTTAAATTGCATTAAACATCAGCTAGCTCTGAATAAAAAGTGGACAAAAAGTTGAAAATTTCAGAAAAAACCGCTACTTTCTAGCATTATTCAAAGAAAATGTTATTGAAAATAACAATTAATTGTTTGAAGAAATATTTTTTTTTCGAATCAATTATTATATCATTCCTATTGAAAAGTGAGAAAAGTGGAAACTTACAGAAAAACCGCAAATTTCTAGCACTACTATGAGAGAATATCGTTAAAAATAATAATAAAATATTTAAACATGTAATTATTAGTAGAAAGAAATATCTCATGTATTAGAAATAATTTTATGCAAAACTGGACGGTTTTCGTACCTTTCTATGCGTGTTTGTGGGACGCGAAGTTCTCGTTTGTCGGAGGGGGTATTTTGCCGGCCACGGCCGTAAAAGTATACTTTTACGGAGTTTGCGCATGCGCTTTTGGTTCAATTGGCGATACTCTCCTGGCTCTCTCGTCTGACGCATGCGCGGTGGTTTCGCATAAAATATCGTGTGTCACTCCGTAGAAAACCTTTGGCCACCTCGCCCGTTGTATGCCTCGTCCTGCAAACATCGGCCTCTGACGACAAAGACGTGGTTTGCTGAGCCGTAACACAATATACTATTATTCACCTCTGACGTCACGTTTCAGTTTCTAGGGAGTAAAAAGACTTTTTACTCCATGCGGACTGAAAAGTGACGTCAGATGTTAATAGAATATCGTACGCGCTAAGGGGGAGAGGAACTTTTTCTCTGCCTAGGTGCACAATATACTATTTCTTGATTAAACGACAGAAAAAAGAATAATTAGCGTAAAAACTCGCAAAACCCAATTATTAACTAGTGGGGTTTTCTTGGACCTTATAAATAAAACAGACTTATGGGGGTGAATTTAAAAAGTAATTATTAATTTGTATTCTATGGCAACTCGTGAAGACCAATGTTGAGGGTCAACTTGATACACTTAAAATTGACAATTCAGAATGAAATTTAGAAAAACGTTTTTTTTTTTCTTACGAGTAATCGCATGAGTGAACGCATTTCTATGGTTTCGAACCAATTTTGGGTAGATATGTATGAAAATTTTAGAAAAATATTTCTAATTTATTTTTGGATCACCCTAATGGTCACCCTACATGAAGACAATAGTTGAAAACAGATTTTGTGTTCTTATCATCTTCCTTTGCGCTCCAAGATATCTTTTATTGTAGAATTTATCCATGAAATTGAAAATTGTCAATTTAAGATGTTATTTCTAAGAATCCTGTAAAGCTATTTCGATACGAAATTGTGCAGCAGAATCGTCTTCGCTATGTTGTTCGATTGACTTGTACAAACTAAGTACTAAGGCTTCTTCAGCTATTGTCAAACCCAAGGTAAAGCCGCTTTATGGCTGCGGGTAAACGCAGTCACTGAGCTTATGCTAGGGTCGGTTAGACATCAGTTTTACACAAAAGAAGGTAAAACTAAACTTCTCTCTTTACTGAGACTCTTAGTATAGCTTTGGCTATACTCAAACAAATTCTGGTGGAACCAACCAGATTTCTGGTTCACTCAATCAGAATCGAATATTAAATATGCACTTGATATAAATTCTGGATAAAAGTATAACATTTTCTGTTTGACACTTATATGGTTAGTTTTACCGGAAAAAAAGGGTAACTTGGACCAGAAATTCTAGTAACATTAACCATGAGTCTTCACTAGACAGTTTTCTGGTAGCTTGGAAATAAAACGTTTTGGTCAACATAATAAGATATTCTGGTAAACGCCAGATGTTCCGGTAAGCTCAACCACATATTCTGATAGATATGGATTTTCAAGTATCAAATTTCGATACTTTTCTAACTGCACTGGCTCTTCCTTACCACCTCCAAAACACCACTGGAGGCGAAAGAAGTAAATTTTTGATGAATTCTGTTTCTGAAACTCTTTGTTAAGACAATTTTTTCGGAATTTTATATAATATGCAGTTAGATCACTTAATTAATACCAAAACTTTCGAACATTAACTTTTTTATTTACTGTCTACAATGTAAATATTTTCGTGAATATTTCGTAGACACCCAAAACATATATGCGTAGTTTGGAAGCATCCCTGTACCACTGGTTGTGTTGACATATAACGCGCAGATTTTTCCTATAACACAACTGAATTCACGGTTCACTATGATTATACTTATATGACTGAAAATACATTAGAAAAATCGCGATTCTTCGGGAACTGGACATTCACGATGAAGAGAGATTTCTGAAAAGCCACACAAGATCGCGACATTTTTGTTAACATAAAAGTAACCCAAAATAATTTTAACTAGAAAAAATCAACCAGAGTTAATTGATAGAATTTTCTAGAAATATTAACCATAATTTTTAATTAAAATAACGAGAAAATTCCCAACCAGGCGCGTCTAGTAACATTAACAACAACTTTTTTCGAGCATATGAATTTATATCTGCATAATATCGTCACCCTAGAAACATATGACTCTATCTCTCTATTTTGTGACAAAAATGAGTTAATGGCATCAAAAGATAGTTTAATGCATTTTCTTCCTGGATTTTTAATTTTATAGTAAAAACAGTCTTTAAGCAGTTGAAATTTGACGAACAAAGTATAAACATAAAACATTGACAGAACCACTATGTGATATCTGGTGTTCCGTTGCCAAATTACAATCATGCAAATAAAAAAAAAGATTACAATCGGCAAAAATTCAAGACAACTTCTAACGTCAAAATAATTCGAAGACATACTGTATGGCAACGTTGTACACATGTCAATCTATTTTTCATGCATGAAAATAGAAAAGAAAACCAACTTCATATTCATCTTATCTCCATGCAATTTTCCATACTTTTGATCCACAAAGTTCTATTTTAAAATTCAACAATTTATTACATCGAATTCTCGGCAAACCCGAAATTATATTTTGTATCAGTGTGTTTATCATTCTGTCCAGATGGACGCTGACAAAATTTTCTTTTTATTATCATCAAACGTCTTCATGTACAAGCTGCCCAATTTTGAAAAGCCTCTCTTGTAAAGTTGGTAAAATCGAAGACAGCACTCTATGGTTTAGGGCTCACGATATGTACAACTTTCGAACTACTATAGATAACTTGGACGTCGTTCCCACTTATTTTTCAGTAATGTTACAAATTACATTTATTGTTTGTTAATTTCTTGAATATAATGCAGTTCCTTCAGAATTGCCTACAATTCTTTCCTATAATGCTTTTTCTGTAATAAATTTCTTATAATTTTATCCCGCTTTTAGACAAATCATTGCCGAACTAAATATAAGAAACTCAGTATAGAGATAAATAATGTTAAAATATTCAAAGAAGTCCTGTAAATTTGGAAGATACTGGAGTATTTCAAGAGATTAAAATTTTTTTCAAATCTAATGTAATTTACTGGATGTAAAAAATTGTAAATTGAAATTTGCGAAGGTATTTTAAAGAATTTCACCAGATTCAAGGGATTTTACAGCACCTCTGATTATTTCGAAAAAATTACGGGAGTTTCGAAAGATTTCAAATATTTTAAGCTATTTTAACAGATTCTCAAGTATTTCCCGAGATTTCAAATCTTTCCAAAAATTCAAAGAATTTTGTAGGATTACCAAAGATTTTGAGGTATTTCAAAGAATTTCATCAGACGTGAGGAATTTTATAGGGCCTTCAATTACTTTAATGGATTTACGAAGTTTCAAAAGATTTTGAAGATTTTGAACTATTTTAACAGATTCCAAAGAATTTTGAGAGATTCAGAAAATTTCAAGGGATTGTGAAGAATTTTGTAGAAATTACAAATATTTGTAAATCCGTTTTTAGGTATTTCTAGAGGAAATTAGAATATACCAAAAAAATGATATGAAATCTAAAGGCATTCCCAAGGATTCCAAAGATTTCAAAGTATTTGAAGGTATTTCTAGAAATTTCACAAAATCTAACGATTTCATTGAATCTCCAAAAATTTCAAAAGATTTCTAAGATTTCTGACGATTCAATCGTTTTTTTTTAGAGAACGTCAATGAGAAAATATCATTTAATTTCTACTGAAGGGATTGAAAAGGTCTTCTACGTATCCTAATGGATTTTTACGATTTGCAAAAAAATGTCAATGGATTCTAAGGGGTTTTAACAAATTTCTAGAGAACTTTAGGGAATACAACATTTTATTTCCAGTGATTTTGACGGATTTCAACGATTTCCAGAAATATGAATGAGTTCGAAAACTTTTATAGGATTTTCAAGATTTTAATTCATTCTACACGATTCTAAAGAATTTCACTCGATTTCGAAAATTGCAATAGATGTTAAAGAATTTTGTACGATTTGCAACGGTTTTGAGTTTCTGTGTAGTTTGTCTACTTTTGACATTAATTCCTTCAATATTTTTGTATTATTCATTTTTCAATGTCTTATAATCGTTTTCTATATAATGATTCAATATAATGAATTTCCTATAACCAGGAAAAATTATGGGAAATTTATTTTAGAAAAATCATCATAGGCCTATATAGATTTTCCTATAATATTTTTTCGGAAGGGCAGTTTACATTGTTGCAAGAAAGTGGCTTCATTTCCTTTAGTCGGTATCCTTTTCTTGTATTCCTTAATTAATTTTCCAGAGTTTTTTCGGTACTATATATTATTAATAATATAATCGTAATAATAATAATTAACATGGTAGCTCTAAGAAAGCATCCAGAGGCGACTGGTGTCACCTTCAACACTCACGGTCGCTGTGTAAGGATAACAGTGGCAAAGCCAAACTGCAAACTACACCATACTTCTAATTTTTTACCTACAACATCATCGTAAATTATTTCAAACAACGTATTGAAATAACTTATAACATGCTCATCTCATCAGTCACTTGACTTAGTCCGTGGCTATGACGAAAAACCGGGTTCACCCGAGAAAAAGTTTGAAAAAAAAAAGAAATAATAAATAATAATAAAAGCCTCGGTGGCTCAGTTGGTTAGACGCTCGGACTTCACCTCAGAGGTCCGGGGTTCGATCCCTGATCCGGTACCTCTTGAAATTTTTCTATGTACCTTTACCGAGGTTCTGGTGGTTCGGAACCCACCTTAAGCTGTAGGTCCCCCCATCATGCATTTGACTGCAACCCAGTCCGTGAATGATGGGGTAAAAACCAGGCTTTGCCCAATATGTCTGGGCACACGCTCTTATCAGGTCACTTGATTGCATTATAATAATGCGTCCGTGACTGATAATACATACCGGGACAACCCCGTGCATAATATTCAAACAAATAAAAAATCCAACTCTAACCAAAAATGCCTTCGACATATTGGGCAATAACCATCTTAAAGCCTGAGAGAAAAATGAGCTTCCTCATTTTTAATAATTAATAACAATACATTATCCACCAATTACCCAATAACTTAGGTGCCTACACACTTATTTTTTTAACAATATCAGGTCTGAATTAAACCAAAATTTCAAGTTGGTTAATTTGCAGTCCGCTCTCTCAAACTAAACCAGTGTGGTTGTCACTGCTTGAATCAGAATTTTTACTTATTACTGGTGAACCAGAGACTTATCAGCTTTGACTGGGTGAACCAGTAAGTGACTCTTCTAAAACAGCGTTACTGAATATACCAGTGACGAGAAATAATAGGTTCAACCAGTGATACAGCGCTCCACGCGGCCAAGGCATGAACCTCCAGTCGTCTGATGCGGGTGTGTCGTTGGTCTGTTCTTTGCATTTTTCGAGTTAGGAACGTATTTTATTCTGTAGTAGTGTTCGTGTTAGAAATATTTGAGGTCTGGCTGCAATCAGAACGGGATATAATATCTCTGCTTGAAATTCCACCCCGATCCTCATTTATTGTTGTGAGAGTAAAGTACGGTAAAAAAATAATTGTACAAATGTGAGCATAAAAGTAATAAATGATAACTGTCATACCAAACCAGCTGATGCACGACAACGCATACGGCCAGATGACTACTGGTACTAAGTAAACAGTGAACCTCACTGATTTAGCCAGTGACGGAATTTCACTAAGTGAACCAGTCAAATCTCACTGATTGCCAGTGACACACTTCTGGCTGTTTCAACTAAACAGATTTCAGTGTTTTATTTCAAGAGAGTGCCAGAATATATTCCAACAGTTCTGTATAAAAAAAAACTATAACTGAATAACATCAAATTCGTTAGTTTCTCCTTTCCATCCCCGAGAGGATATTTCCAATAGATGTACATAAAATTGTTTTACCCTCCAAATGTTGTTAATGCAGACGATAAATTCTACTGATCTGCGTATTTGTCTAGTGGAATTACCATCACAAGATCGATTTCACATACATTGCATTACCAGTTGGTTTGGTATGTCAATTTACTGTACGAAGTTGTGCGAGTAAATGTTTAAAAATCAAATAACTGAATGGCTATCGACAACGAACCACCACTTCACAGATAAAATTTCTATTTCACCATAGTGCAAAAGTGGTGGACTCGAAATTTGTAAATTGATATATTCAACCGTGTCCACTTCACTTTGAATTTCGCGAATTCGTTATTCAATGCTGGAATATTATTGCTTTGCCGTATTCGCATTAGCATTAGCAGGACATAAACCTTGATTAAATCATTCGCTCTCAGCTTAAACCAGAAAGCCATCGCGTGCATTTCATTTGTTCGCTATGAGACCTTATTGCGGTTGAAGGTAATAAATGGTACTTGTGGAAAAACAAAAATGAGTTTTCAATGCGAATATGCAATAAAAAGAGGAACTCTTAGAATTTTTAATAAGAGATTTTATTTTGATTTAGATCTTTCATTTCAGCTCTAGAAATGAAGTTTCTTAGTTTGAAATTTACAAATTTACCAAACTAATTTCAAGAGCTATTAAAAAATAAAGTCACACTTACAGGGGGGGGGGGGGGTAACAGGTTTTGTCACTATTTGTGACGTAGGAGTGAGGACCTAACGAAGAATGTGGAATTTGACTATTTGGTTGATGATTGAACTATTTATTGAAAATTCGGATTTTTTTTAGTTGAAAATTAATTTTCTAATCTGAGAATTCAACTCATCTATTTCTGTTTGAAAATCCATTATTTTTCATTAGGTATACATCTTTTTTGGTTGAAAATGCTACTTTTCATTTTTATCAAAAATGAAAATATTTTTTGATTTAAACGTAAACTAGTAAATTTTTCGTTGAAAATTCATCTTTTTGGTTTCCGTCTGAAGAAATTTCGTGGCGCTGTACTGTTTCTGTCTAGTCCGCCTTGATTCGACACTGGCGAGCCACAGGTTGACTGTCCAGTGGCTAGACTGGGATGTATGTAACGCTCGGATCGACTAGTTTCTAGACAGATCGTCTTTTTGAATAAAAAAATAATTAATAATTATATAATATGATTATTTTTCATTACATGAAAGTCTGATGTATAGATTTTGTCGTTAATTAAAAATATAAAAAAAAAAATGTTTTTGTACGAAAAGAGAAGAAAAAATAAGTTACGGCAATTCTTGTATATATGCCAGGTGTCAAACATTTGACGTAACTTCTTATTATGTTGCTGCAACTTTTTCTTTTCATTTTTGTCATAAATGCATTTAAATTCATTATATCGTAATATTCATTTCAATGGACAATGAAAAAAAAATTTACATTAGAAGTGCTTGATGTGGGAACCCGTGCAGAAATCGCCCGATTTCATACATAATACCGATCTGGCCCTGATCGGGATTCCCAATCTGGCCCTGATCGGTAGAACTCTGTGGCCCATACTTGGGCCAGACCGGGCCAGACCGATTTCCTACTGAAAGGCTATCTTCATGCGCTCACATAATTAGTGCAGGGTATTGTTTTTTGATAGTGCAGTGAATTGATCAGTCAGTCATCAAATAAACTAACCATCAATTAATTTGACTTTCCTAAATAAATGTAAATCAAATGATTGAAGATGGTAATGTAAGTGATCCGGAACTTAATATTGGTCAATCAGTTCAATTTATGAATTTGGACGAGCCACAAAATTTGGAGTATGTGTTCGAAAGTCGAGAAGTGTGGTTATATCTCGTTTTCCCCGATGTGAAATGGGAAGTTTAGCAACAGTATTCATTCTCCGGTCGTCTTGTGGATTACGCTTGGGCCAAGGAGTAAGAGCAAGGTAATTTACTTAATACTTTTTACACTGTTTTTTCATTTCGTTGACACGTAACGGTTCTGAGAGCACGTGGGACGTTTGTCAAATTTGAACATTTTAGAACTCTCTTCAACTTTCCTCCTATAATTGCTGGCATGAACTGTTTTTATTTTTATTTCTTGGGACCAGTTTAATTATTATTAATCTGAATTATTTTACCATATTTTGATTGTTTTTGTAAATACCGCATATTCAATTTAATATGAAACACTTTAGATTCATATGATTTGAAATCAAAATGTATTGTATTATTACCAACAAAATAGTTGAATTTTCAACCCAAAAAGATGGATTTTTAACGGAAACAAATCATTTTTCAAGTAAAACAAATTATTTTCAACCAAACAGTAGCATTAACAATGAAATAGTTAAACTTTTAAGCAAAAATAGAGAATTTTTAAGATATTAGTTTTTTAAAATAGTTCATTTTTCAAGCAAAAAGGCTTATTTTCTGAAGACAGTTGAATTTTCAACCCGAAAAGTTGAATCTTTAAACAAATAGATAACTTGTCAATCAAGAAAGATGAATTTCAAACCAAATAGTCGAATTTGCAACTGAAGAAAGATATTTTTTGACCAAAAATGGAATAGTTGAATTTTCAGGTAAGAAATTAACTTTTGACAACAAAAAGAAACACAAATTTCCAACAAAAAAGTTTAACTTTCAACCAAAGAGGTGAATCTTTTTGAAAAAGTGAATATTTGAAACATTAATTCAACTTTCAACTAATTAGTTGGATTTTCAATCCAAAAATATGTATTTTTAACTAAATTATTAAATTTATAACAAAAAAGATGAATGTTCAACAAAAATGTCATTTTCTACCACATTGTTTCATTTTTACGAACAAGCTTAAATTTAAACTTCAACATTTAACCAAGCAATTTCTATTTTCAGTCAAAAAAGGTGTTAATTTTAAATCAAAAACAGTTCAATTCAACCTGAAAAGACAAATTTGTCAGATAATAGATGAATTTTCAGCCAGGGACATTAACTCACTACAAAAAGGGCGAGTTTTGAACTCATAAACTTCATTTTTAACCAGAAATGAAATAGTTACATTTTCAATTGAAAAAAATCATTTTTCAACCAACAAAAATTCATTTTTGAACAAAATAGTTCAATGTTTTAAAAAAAGACGATTCGTCAACCAAAAAATAAAATTTTGAACTAAGTAGTTCAACTTTCAACTTTAAGAAACTAGATGAAATTTTAATTAAGTATGTAGTTAAATTTTTAAGCCAAAAAGTCTAATACTCAACTATATATATGAATCGTCAAAATTATAGTTTAGAAAACTAATTTTCATGAAAAAAAAAACGAATTTTCAACCAGTTGAATTCAATAAAAAAAAAGAAATTTTAAACAACAAAAAAAAAAACATTTATTTTCAACAAAATCTTTGAATTTTTATTTCGAAAAGATGAATTTTCCTCTCATGAATTTTCTAACAAATAGTTGAATTTTCAAATTATAAAGGATAAATTGCTAATCAAAAATGGAAAATTTAAATTTTCAGATAAAAATCACCTGTCTTGGTGAAAAATTCAGCTATTTTGTTGAACATTCGCTTTTTATATTTCAGGTTATTTCACATTTTTTCACAAAAAGCAAACCTTCTCCTGGCAATTTATACCATCTTAAATAATCGTACGTTTCTTAAAAGTATAATTAAACATTTTTTTCTGAAACCTGTTCTTGACGTGCCCGTATAACTTTAATTTTAACTTAAAATACTGATGTCATTATATATATATTTCCAGCTGTTATTTGTGCTAAATTTTAAATCACGGAGTAGGAGGCTCTAAGCAACAATGAAACCATTATTGGAAATTCCAAAGATTGGGGTGGCCGTCGAAAGAAGAAGACCATGCAATAGTTTTGAGTTTACTTAAATCAAATGCATGATATTTTGGTTTTAAATAAATAATAGTTTAAAATTTATGATTTGCTCTTTATTCGCGAAATTCATCAAATGGATTATAATGAGACTGATCGGGTACCGATCGGGCACCGAACGGGTTTCCCGATCGGGAATCCCGACCTGGCCCCGGTATGGGCGTGTGTTTCATCCGCGATCTGGCCCCGATCGGGATTCCCGATCTGGGCCCGACCTGTCCCGGTCTGGCCCCGATCGGGGCCAGATCGAAATTTCTGCACGGGAATAAATCGTTGAAAATAATGAAGAATCAAGATTCATAATAACTTAACTGTATAGTTCAATAATTGAAGAAAATATTTTCAAACATTTTTAGAAAAATCGTTGTTAAGAATACAGTTCCTATATTAAGATTTCAATCACCTTCAATAATTATTGTTCATTATCTTACATATATGATAGTGCACATTTAATTATTACTTCAGCATTTATGCAGTTATGTATTTTATTTTCCTAAATCTTGTATTACAAAATTATTATTTTCTGAATTCAATTCTGTAATTTTTTGTTTAAGTCCAAATCACGATTCTGTCTTAAAACTGGCTAAACTCTGGACAGTCTTCATTTATTGAAATTCGTAACGAACTCCTAGATAGTGCCAAGACTGGCACTAGACAGCAAAACGGGTTTAAATCAAACGCATAGCAAAAATAGACAGCGCCAGTTTCGCGCCAGACTGTACTGGCTTTAGCATGATTCAAGGCTGCCAAGAAATTTTTTCACTCGGGTTAAATTGGACTTTCTTGACCTTAAATTAACATCTTTTTTGGTTGAAATATCAACTCTATCCTGAAACATTCATGTTTTTGGCCTGAAAATTGAACTTCTTAGTTGAAAATGCAACTGTTTTTGTTTGAATCTTAATCTTATTCATTCAAAAGTTTCAACCATTTGGTTGAAAATTCGTCTTTAAAGATTGACAACTCAACTATTCGTTTGAAAATTAAACTATTTTGTTGAAAATTTGCCATTTTTTCTTGAGAGGGCAACTATTCAGGCACTAATGCAACTGTTTGGTTGATAATCAATTTTTCTTAGAATGAAAATTCAACTATTTCATTGAAAATTCATATTTGTAGATCGAGGATTTAACTACATAGTTGGAAATGTAAAATGATCCACATTTGCCAAAAAAAATCCAAAGTCATACAATTCTGAAATCCCTAATTCACGAAATTATTTGATCGAAAAAGCAAAATGAGAACATGTTACTTTTGGTTCAATTTTTTACTCAATCCAACAAAACATGTTTTTCGCCTAAAATCCAAAGAACAAACAGAAGATATGGTCCGTTCATAAAAAAGTTTTGCACTATGCGGAAATTTGTACCAAAAAAATTTGTCTATTTGTATTCAAATTTCGGTTAACGTAGCCACGACCTCAAATAAAATATATTATAATATTTGGATAGTGTGGGCGTTTCTCACTATCTCAATATTCTCAGACACCGGAAAAAAGTAACAAATATATATTATCGTTTAACCAAAAGGAATTCAATTTGGGGTGGTTGTTTAAAAATTCAAAAATTCAGATTTCTAATGGGTCCCCTAGTTGAAATTCCCATATTTTCACGAGTTCCTAGAGTTGCAACATCAAAATAATTTCGTTATTTAATATTGAAATTTATAACCAACGGATTCGACTGCGTTGATATATTATATTCATAAATTTTAACAGGAAATTTCGGCTTCAAAGGACTTAATGTATTAAGTTTACTCTAAAAGGGGCTTAACGGATTTGAATGTATTACATTTTCTATGAAAGCACTCTCATGTTATTTTCCAAATTATTGAAGTAACTCACCACTCTCGGGAGAAGGGTAGATGTTGAAAGCGGAGTCCTGAACCCAAGATGTTACAGCGATGTACTCCTTCACAAAAGCTGGAATTTCACATCTGAGTACACCTGTGTTACCCGAGAAAACGTAAGCATCTCGCACTTGCACCTCGTATTTCTGGCGAACCACTGCAAATTTTGAACATAAAATGTCAGAAAATTTTCAGTTCGACAGGTTTTTATGCTAAAAGTTATTTGCGCTAGATAGGAGATATGGGTCATTCCAAATTTCAAAGGTTTTCTTAAAATCGGTGGCGCGACCATGTCAGCCATTCAGCTGGCGATTTTTCTTCCCCTATATATTAGGTAACCAGAAAGCCCGAAAAATGCAATCTTTGTTTCTTAAAATAAGAACTTTACGTGATTTTTGGGCAAAATTTAATTTTTTTGCCAATTTTAATTTTAATTTCAAACCTGCATAAAACGGGCATTTTCTAACCAATTTTAAAGTTTAATGGTATGCGTGTCAAGAACTATTGAAATAAGGCCATCTTCAGAGTTTTCTATGCATTTACTAAGTAAATTCATAATTTTCAAGTTCAGCGATATCGCTTTTGTGTAAAGGTATAAGTATACTAATTAAATGTTATGAAAATAAATTTTAGTGAAGCCTTTGTTTTGCGCTGACATGAATATGGAGAATGCTAAAAAAGCTACTTTTAAACAAATTTACCATTTTTACAACGACTCAATTGCTTTAGCTCAAACTTCATATGTGAATATTGTATGAAAAATCATACGTTGCACCTTGTACAAGAAATGCCTCAAAGGCTTTGCTGTGTATTTTAATTTCTGATGTTCAGCGCATTTTTGAAATGACCTCAATTTCATGGGTTTTATGATTCATTTTGAATAAAATTGCTTTTTCATAAAGATATACTGCGGACAAAGTGTGTTATTTGCAAAAATGAAGCTTTTTGTATACGAAATTTTTTGGTGAAATAATTATTTTTCGAAAAAATCGATCAAAACTGAAAATCACACTGATTTTTCATGGTTTTCGTCAAAAATGAACTATATCGTGAAGTGTATGCATTTCAGAAAAAAACATTATATGCAAAAATATAGATCATAGTAGACTAAATATTTGTTCTGTTCAAGATTTTTTTCATGTAGTTAACATTTATTATTTTGATTTATGGAAAAGTTTTTTCATTTTTCATAATATAGTTTTATGATTTGATTTTCTTAAATTTCAGGATTTCTTTTTTTTTATGATTTTATCGTGAAGATTTTTTAGAAGACACTTCGAGATGATAATGAACAAGAATTTTCATTTGACCACATTTGCAGGAATTCGTGTTTGCGAAGTTTCACGTTTGCAACAAGACACATTTGCGGTAAGTTACATTGTGGCATCTCTCATTCAGAACAATTTTGAGTGCATAACAAATTATCAAAAATTGGTGGTGACCATTATTATTATTAATTCTGTGACCACTCACAGCGGTGCCCCCCCCCCCCTCCTACAGACTTGGACATAATTTCGGTGACTTTTTCCAATTTTTTTGGTAGTTCGACTACAAACTTTTCGAAATGAGAGATGCCGCAATGTGACTCACTGCTTTTCACTTTACCGGAATCCGTTTCTCTGACAATGGATCTTTCCTTAATATAATAATTTATATGCGTATGTGTTGATAAATTAAATTTTGAAAAAAATAAAGGCTATTTTTTAAACATTTTTTCGCAAGTTATGAACGAATTAATGACTTTGGTGCTCATCTATTATATTGAAAAAATATCAATTATTATAAGCAGAATAATATTTTTATATGAAAACTATATTTTTCAAAATGAATCATAAAAACTGTGAAAATAGAGGTAGTTTAAAAAATTTACTGTATCTTAGAAATTGAAAAGCTTAGAAGAGAATATGAAAATAAATTCACATAAAGTTCTTATTCAAAAAAACTAATAGTTCGTATTTGGGTTTTTTTGGCACCTATTATCGGGACGAAAATCGCCAGCTCGCATGGTCACGCAGAGTTTTGGTTGGAGTTTGAAAAGTCTTTGAAATGATCCATATATATTTCACTATTGATTTTTATATTATGCATATAAATATTTACGGGTGATAATAAGACATTCGAAATTATTCAATTTTTAAGTGAATGGAAAAAAGTTCAACACGAAACATCAACATGAAACACTTTTCTTCTGCTAATATTATTTACAATGAGTGTACAAATAGTGATTTTCGAGTTTCAGACATACTCTTTTATTATATAACTATAATTTTTTTTATTTTATGCCAAACATTTGATATAAACTACTTAAGATATTGTTAATGTCAAAATAACAACTAGATTCCTTCTCGATGCTTACATTTAATAATACTTCTATAAATTTCAATGAATTTAACAGAAATGAAGGATTTTCAGTAGATTTCAATTAATCACAAAGATATTTAATTCCTTCTAGAGATTTGACAGAATTACAAAGATCCCATGGGATTTAAAGAATTTGCTTGAAATTAGGAAGATTTTAAGGGATTTCAGGTATGATTTATAAGATTTCAGAATATTTAAAAATATCTGGAGGGATTTAAAAAAATGTCCAGTATTTCAAAATATTTACAAAAGGATTTTCAATTAATTTCAAGAGATTTCTAAGATGTCCGAGGATTTCTATAATTGTAAGGAATTCTGAAGGCTCGCAATAAGGAGAACAAGTTTTTATTTTGGTTATACAGTTGCCTCTGATGAGCCAGAAAGAAGATAGTTTGAATTCATAATTTTGATTCTTAAATTTCTTATACTCTAATTTCCGTGCATAAAATGGTTCAAATGAAATTAGATTTAATTTCGATCCTAAACGAATTTTCAAGTTAGAGGCCTTAAGCTCAACATTCGTTCCAATCTCCAGGATTGCCTATAAATACCATTAGGATTTCTTTTAATTGAAGCATCAAACTTTCACCTAAACTCATCAAAAGATATCTATTTTTCGTTTAAATATTGCTCAAAGAATGTTTTCAAATGAGCATTCTTTTCTTTGTTTCAAAAGGTTTGTAATTCAGGATCCCTTGGTATCTCCCTAAAATTAGTTGAAATCATATGTAAAGTTTATTCACATTTCTTTTTAAGCTTTCAAAATATAAATTTCCAGATTTTACTTTTAATCCTTCATGTTGAGAAACCTCAGCCTTTGTAAGCTTTCGAATGAATAAAAAATTCTAACAATGAATGTCATACAGGATTAGAAAGAAACTTTTGAAAACAAATTTACCTTTGCCCTTTTAGTTGTATCAAAGTGAAACGTTTTCAGAGTTTCGAAGGAGTTTAAATTAATTTTATTGCATGAAACTTTCATGGAACTTTCCAGCGAATTTCTATGCAATATGTAGTAAATTTCATGGAATTTGAATAGAACTCCTCTGAACTCTTCATCGAATTAAGAACTTCAGAAAACAGGCTTACATTATCGCAGGCGAATGTAAATAAAAGTATTATAAGGAATTAAAATTATAACGAAACTAGAAAAAATAGCTGTTTACACGCGCTCATTACATATTACTTATGATTGCCTCATTATCAGATCAAAACATATTCTTGAATAAAAATTACTATAAAATATGATTATTTCATACAACTTAAATTTAAATTTAAATTTTAGCAGGCTTTTACTAATCTGTAACTTTTATTTGTATATAAGATTTTATCTGAACAGGAATTCAAAACAAAGATATAAATAATTAAGTCAATTGGGGATTTTATATCGTAATAAGATTGTCTTAAAAAACATTCTGGAATTTTCAGTACTATTGACGTCTTACTTTTGCGTCACTGATCCATTTTGCAGATATTTAAAAATAAAAATTGGCCCACTTGTTGAATTTTGAGTTTTTATAGATTAACGGCCATACCACGCTGGAAACACCAGTTCCCGTTAGATCACTGAAGTTAAGCAGTGTTGGGCGCGGTTAGTACTTGGATGGGTGACCGTTCGAGAATAATACTACTGCGTTGCTGTTGGCGGTCGTGGGTGTGGTGAGCCTACACTTGTAGTTATTTACTACAAGAAACTATCCACCTAGAAACACTACCCGAATCGGGTAGTGTCACGCCTACCCCTAGAGGCTCGCCGAAAGGGAAACGGCTTAATGGTATAAAAAAAAAACTCATAAAATTTCATACATCCTTCTGAAATAGGTCTATCTTGAAGATTTTTCAATTTTCAAATTGTATAATCTGAAATCATGTAATTTTGAACCTTAGTGAAAAATATAGTTAACATCTTCAATCTTCAATCTTCCAAACCAAAAAATCTTCTGATATAAATCATTGAAATTACACAATTTTTTTTATTTGATATATATATATATATATATATATATACATCAAATTTTTTTAAGTTTTGATGATTTAAAAGAACAAAAGTGATGATTTAAATTGTAAATCTTTCAAAGTAAAGAATTTTCGAATATAAAGCTTCAAAATTACGAAATTTTTAAAATTCGAACTCAAAACGTGCGTAAATTTCAATTCTGAATTTAAAAAATTAAAAACACTTAAATTTTGAAGATGTATACATAAATAAAAATTCCGAAGTTTTGATAATATCGAAGATCAAAAGTTAAGTATTCAATTCTAAATGTAGCGAGTTAAAGAAAATTGGAATTCAAATCTTCAAAATTACAAAATTCTTTAATTTAAAACTTAAAGTTTGCATAAATTTCAATAAAAACATTTTCATTTTAAAGAAGTATAAATAAAAATTCTTAATTTTTGATGCTTTTGAAGATCAAAAGTCAAGTTTTTGATTCTAAATCTTCCAAAGTGAAAAAAATTCAAAATTATAGTTCTGCAATTTTGAGATTTTCAATAAGAAATTCTTCAATGGTAAAGATGTCTGAATGAAAATTCTTATATATTTTTATGATTTTGAAAATCGAAAGACAAGTGTTGAGTTCTAAATTTTGCAAATTGGAAATTTTTCGAATCTAAGTCATCAAAATTACAGCATTTTGTATTCCAAACATAACGCTTGCATTGATATTAATTGGAAATGTTTGAAATTAAACAATCTTTCATCATTAAAGTTTGAAAAATTAAGAACACTTTAATATTAAATATGAATAAATAAAAATTTTTAAGTTCCGATGATTTTGAAGATCAAAGGTCAAGTGTTCAATTATAAAACTTCCAAATTGAAGATATTTCGAAAGTAAATCACAAAATTTACAAAATTTTAAGTTCGGGAAAATTGAAACTTGTCTCGTTTTGAGTGGGAAATTTCCACAATAAAAAGCTCTTCAATTCAAAAGATTAACAATTAAAAGTTCTTAAATTTTTGAAGTTTAGGATTGAAAAATCTTCAATTTTAAAGACGTATAAATAACGATTCTGAAATTTGTATGATTTAAAAAATCAAAAGTCAAGTTTGCAATTCTGAATTTTTCAAGTCCAAAAAATTTATAAATGAAAATTCTTGAATTTAAACGGTTCTGAAAATGAAAAAACAAGTTTTTTCAATTCCATGTTTTTCAAATTAAAGAAATTTCTAATGTTTTTATTTGTACATTCAATTAATTAATTACGCTTCAATTCTAATGATTTGCAATTTAATATTCTTCAATTTTTAATATTCTCAATTGGTTGCTCTCCAATATTTAATATTTATAATGGAAAATAATGAAAATTTGAATATCTTTCTGAAATATTCCAATTTTCGTAATAAAAAATTACTCAATTCGAAAGATAAGAAAAGAATTTAGTTAATTTTATAGATTTTGAATTGAAAATTCTCCAATGGTGAGAGCTTTTCCAACACTGCATCTAATTTCAAATGACGAGAATTTGATATTCCAATGCAAGCGAAAGAATTTATATTCAATTGAAAGAACTTCAAGTAGAAATAGAATTTTATAAAACGTCAAACTATTGGACTATAAGTGTGAAGCGTTGAAATTTCACCAAGAAGTAAGATGAAATGCAGAAAGTGGCGACTTTCGAAAGAAGAACGCAAGAAATCTCAGAAACTTCCACTTTGATCTTTTTGAATGAAAAATAAATAAAAAATAAATATATTATCAGTTAGGAAGTTAGAAAGTTAGTCGCATAAAGAACATTTCTCTGAGTGTAACGTGAGACATAGACATATCTAAAAGAATACGCATCATAGAAAAAAAATGTCAGTACATAGTAAAAACTTTTTATTTCCGAGGGGGAAAAGCGACTTGGAAATAAAGTACCCCACCCCCCAGGAGGCAGGAGGGTGGGTTTTTTCTCGCAAATCGAAAAAAAAATTTTTGAATAAAACTTACGTATTTCATAAAGGAGAATCTGAATCTGATAAGAAATTGGGGTTCCTATTTGAAATTACAAAGTCACTCCCACTCCGACCTCCTGGGGGGGGGAGGGGGTAAATTTTTCCAAAATCGCTTTTCCCCCTCGAAAATAACAAGTTTATCATTAGAAATTGAACGATATTAACGTTAAATTTTATAACTAATGAAAGTCTTTCAAAAACTCTTCTACGAATACTATTAACTTAATGCGAAAATATAAAATGTATTGAATACACATTTTTGAGAAGGGTTCGTTTTGATTTATTCTCAACAAATTTATTTTTACCAGACATACTTAGGTATTCTTGACAAAACATTTTGAAGTCAATTTATTCTCATTATTATACTGTGGAATGCTGAAACAAAGGTATCCATGTGATCTGGACCAAATAACAGTTATGTGTGGTGTGCAAAATGTTGAGTACATTTCCTGATTTTTGGCAAGGCCGTGATCTAAAAAATTCGCGAATTTCGATCCATAATTACACCGTTTAACCGTTTATTATAAGCTGCCAAAGTAGGTGATAGAAAAAAAATCAAGAGACAAAAGCACGTGATGAGGGAGTGGCAAAGAATGAGCATCAATACGGACAAACTTAATGAATGAATTTGAAGATTATTATTATTAATTAAGGGTTTCGAAATATAAAAATATCGTTCAAACTGTGTAATTTTAGATATGTGGGGTGAATTCGGACATTCCTAAATTGATAGTTTAAAGCAATTAAGGGGCTTTTAACCAGAATCTGGAACCAGATAATGTTTTATCAAGGCTTTAACTGGTTCTTCATTCTGGTTAAAACACCCTTAAGTAATTTACACTTTGAATCTAGAAATGTCCGATTTCACCCCACATGTTCGAAACTATTGCGTTTGATGGTATTATATACAAAAGGAGAAACTACTATATGATATTCTCTGATTTTACAGAATCCTCATCGAAATCGAAACATTGAAAGTGATGCACCCAATAAAAGCTATATATAAAATTTCAAAGGAATAAACCTCGAAGCGAATTACTTTTTTGCTTATGAAAGTTCTTTTTACGACCGTGTGAAATCGTGTAGATAATGTATCGAGGAAGCTGGACTCGAGCGATCAAGCGTGACTCGCTAAATGTAAGATAAGCGATTCTTGCCAGATTCTTTACCAGTGACTTGTTGTGATAAAAAGAGCCCCGCAAAACTGAACCTCGAAAAATACGAGTTTTCTGGCATCTACAAGAATATGTATTCAACTGCGGTAAATGTACTTGGCGTGTTTCGAAGCCACGAATTTCGATCCTGGCAGTGCGTCCCAGAAGCTAAGGGTGACTCTGCGGGTCATCTATCTTTCAGGATGTTAAATGTAGTTGGCACGGTTCTCCGCCTCCGGCCGTCCATCTTGTTTTCTCAGATTAGACCCATATTCTTGAACGTCATACTCTCCGATAAAGTTTAATTTGATTCCTTCGTTATACGGGCCAAGCGATAAGCGCCCCAAGGTGTTACACTCATTTATTATAAAAGACTCAATAAAAAACTTTCTCTATCTTCGTCAAAGAATTACAAAGTTATTTCTTTGGTTTCCATTACTACGATTCACTAAGATGTAATTAAAGTTGTGGAAAGTAAAAAAGTACAAACAAAAATGGAAAAGGGTGAGAATCAACAGAAAGGGCCAGAAAGGTATAGAAAAAAGAAATAACAGAAGGGGCAAAGTACGTCTACCATAACCACCTAGACATTAATATTTTTTTTATTGATAGGGTCCGAATTTAGCTCAGTCATAGAACTAGTGTATCTACATTCGAATACGAATCCATACGAGGTTTGTCCGGAAAGTATCCGACCTTGTGGTCTAATTTTGTACCTAGTTGTGCTATTGTCAAAAATATGGATTAACCTTTTAGGGGCTATATCTATGACTTTCCCTACTGAGTGACATGGACCTGCGAATCTTTATTCCACTAGTGCACGCAATTGTGTATACGTCTAGACACGTACGCGTCGCATTTCATGATGACGGAGCACACCAAACTAAGACTGTGCATTCAATTCTACCAAAAACTTGGTCATTCATGTGCAGAAACTATCTGCATGGTTTGGAAAGTGTATGGCAATGAGTCTAGGAATGATAGTCCAATTAAATAGCGGTTTGGGTGATGTCATGGTAATGCTCACTGTCTTCTTCGACCAGGAAGGTGTTGTGCAACCATGTAAATGTTTCAAAAGGTCAGATGGTGAAAAAAGGACATTACCAAGAAGTTTTGAAGCGACGAAGTGACGCAATACGAAGGAAATAACCTGATTTGTGGGAAAGTGGTAACTGCGTTCTTCACCATTACAACGCACCTGCCCATTTATCGCAGCGTATTCAGCAAGTTCTGGTGAAATACGGCCTTACGCGATTCGGCAGTTCCAATAAAGTAGTAACTAGGTTCCCTGTGATTTGTGACTGCTTTTCAAATAAAGAGGATATCATCGCCATTAACCAGAAATAACGCTCTCCCTGGTATAACATAAAGTCGGATACTTTTTGAACAGTACTAGTTTCTACTTAGGAACGGTACACGTATTTTTTTTCACTTTCTGTCTTACTGTAAGCTACTCTTCTTTTCGAAAATTCCATCCCCTTCTATTCTATTC
This sequence comes from Andricus quercusramuli, assembly GCA_932178445.1. Taxonomy (NCBI): domain Eukaryota; kingdom Metazoa; phylum Arthropoda; class Insecta; order Hymenoptera; family Cynipidae; genus Andricus; species Andricus quercusramuli. The sequence goes on from CAKNXH010000879.1 coordinate 422,353, forward strand.
TATCACAGTGTGACAATTCCGTACTTTCCGAATTAGTTTGTTCACTTTTTATCACAATTTGCTAGAAATAATATAGTTATCTGTTTTCGTTGAAGCACTACATACGATTTGAGATTCCACGTAATTAAAGAAACATAAAGAAGACTGTACCAAATGTATAGAAAATGTTTTTTTGTTGTTGTAAAAATGTCTAATTATACATTTTTCTGCAATCCCGAACCTGCAGGTCAATCATTCGAAAGAAAATAATCAAACAAATTAAGAGTTTTTACTCAAACTATTCTCAAACTTCCAATTTTCATATGTATTTTAAAATTCGTCTATTATTGAAATGTTATACTTCTAGAAACCTTTTGCTAGATTTGGTAAAGTGTCTCACATTTTTTAGATCAGACCCACACGAAGGGAAGTGTTGTACTCATAAACTTGACAGATTCACATTTTTGTGTATACAGGATGATTGGGGGTGGTTTGATAATCTTTTGAAGATTTATGCAGGGAAACCGACATTTCCGAAAAACCAAATCCACTGAAGATTTTTTCATTGAACTATTGGAATGAAAAATCACTCAAAAACAAGTGCAAAAAGCGTCCCTAAATATGAAAGCTTTTGAATTTATTTTAACGACTGCTTTAATATCCCTTGGACATGCGAGCAAGAGAATCGATATTTCTTAAAAAGCAAAATTACGGGAGATTTTCAAATTACTTTCTTGGGCTTCATTAGGGTTTCAAGAATTATTTTCACGTCTCCTAATAATATTAAGTGATTTTCAACCCCAATAGTATAAGCGAAAAATCTCCCGTCACTTTGATAGTTAGAAAACGACGATTTGCTTGCTTGAATATTTAAGGAATGTTAACACGACTCTCAAAATAAATTTCCACACTTTTACTGGTTGGGGACACTTCCTGCAATTAAAAAAAATGGAAAAGATACCCAAATCACAAAATAATAGCAAAATAAAGTATTACAGGATCCGATGATTATCAGATAGAACTGAGGGTCTGGATGCAATAAGGGGACGAGCACTTAAAAACGCTAAAAAATGTTGTCCAAGCTTCTCGTAATATCCAAATTTTAAAGTTCAGAGATTGAGGTTTCGGAAGAAAAAGGGTTTGTAGAGAATGATAGGGCCAACATTTTTTCTATTGAAAGCTTTTTCACCCAGGATTATTTTAAATAATAAACTGAAGAAACCGACAAAAAATTTGCTCAAATTGACTTTTTTCAGAACATGAATGGTCATAATGAAGCCAAATATTATTGAAACTATTTGAAATCTGGTAAAGATCCGTAGGATGCTCCATTTTTGCCTAAAAAATGAAAATAATATTCTAGCTGACCATTGTTTAAAAATAATTAATTGAACAATGTAACGAGTCCATTATCATATTTATTCACCTTCGTCGACAAAAAGTATCGAAGAAAGTTCGAAGTTGATGGAGCTTCCCGTGAGGTATTTGTTTCCCACTATTTAAGGAAGATTTTTGGAAATTTTTATATTGATTCATTGGAAATTCACAAAATTAGGTGTTTTGTGAGAAAGCATACGATACCGCCAACGACGAGTAGGCTTCCTGATAGTGCTCAATGCTATTTGTGACATATAATACTGCCTCATTGAATACCTAATTCCATCAATTTTCAATGAATTATTATGAAAATTTCCAGAAATCTTACCTGAATAGTGAGAAAAGAAATCTTAACTGTGAGTTTTCTCAACTTTGAGCTTTCCTCGATACTTTTTTTATGTGGAACTAAAAAGCATAGTTACCGGCCGGTCTCCATTTCAATTAATTATTATTAGGCAAGAGGCAGCTTTCATTTCTTTCTTCATTTTGCGGGCATCATCAAAGTATACTGCGTATATGTACAAAATTTCAAACAGTTATAATAATATTTATGTGAGGACGATTTATATTCAAAAAAATATATTTATATTCAGGGAAAAATTTATTTCGCTATTTTGATTTTATTATTAAAAATGTTCATGGAGGAGAAAACGCCAAATAGAAAGAAGTTTTATCTTGCAATGCTATACAAACTCGTATTTAATAAAATTTGGACTTTCAAACTTTAAAATTTGGATATTACGTGAAGCTTGGACAACACTTCTTCGCGTTTTCGAGCGCTGGTCCCCTGATTCCATCCGGACCATCGACTATTTTTTTTCCAATATTAGAAAACCTGAAAATTCATATGAAAAAGTAAATTCTTTTTTTATTTACCGAAGTTGCTCAAGAAAAACTTAATTCATATCATGCGGTCCTTAAAAATTACAATTAAAAATTCCTCTTGAATCTATGAAAGAAGGCATTTTCATGAAGAACTTTATAAGTCAGTTCACGACTTTATGAAGTTCTTTCTCTAAAAGTTTTATGGATGGGTAAAATTTGCCAAGTTCTTTTGAAGTGACGATCCTCTTGTGTTGAAAGTTATCCAAAGTTACTTACCAGCTTTTACGCTGACTTCACGACCGAGCACCCTGCCGACGCTGTTGGAAGCTTGGCATCTGTAGACAGCAGAATGGACGTCGTGACGATAACTCTCAGCACCAAACGGCAAGAAATACATGGATCCATTCATCAGAATTTCGCGGATACGAGATATTGGCAGTACTGACGAACCGTCGCCCATCACCCAATCGACGCGGGGTGTTGGACTACCCTGTGCCAAGCAGTGAATCATCGTCCCAGTGTCGTTGGAAAACTCCATCACCGGACGTGGTTCTGACACCAGCACAGGTCCTTGACTGTCCAGCACAACCCCTCGCCCTGGAAACATTAAAAACTTTTTCTTATCCGACTGAAAAACAAGTCAGTCAATATAAATATAATAAAAATCATCATTTCACATCTCTTAGGCCATGTCTACGTACAATGGAATACGTTCGCTAACGCAAAATACAACGCATACACTCCACCCGTGTGCTAACATAGGACCGACCATGGGACACGTGCGGTCCATCCTATGTTAGCACATGGATGGAGCGTGTGCGTTGCGTCGGGCGTCAACAAACGTATCCCATTGTAGATAGGACCGTATATGTCCTCCTTAGGGACCGCACTTAAATTAGATAACAAACTGGGGGGAAGGGGGGGGTCGATCCGTTCTCCTCCCCCCCCCCCCGCCCCGCGCGCCCCCCCTTCATTCATATACGTGACTTTTGAAAAGTCACGAATTAAATAAATAACTGGCAGTAATTGTACATAAATTTGATATGAATTCAACTTTACGCGCTAAAGGAACCTGGTAAATCTTGGTAAAAGTGAGGGAATTTCTATAACTCCAATGTTACGAAAATGTTACAAGTTTATAATTCTGATCTTTGAATATTAATGGTCAGGGAAAATGAAAAATTGGTCACGGAAAAATTAGGGAATTTTCAAAGTGAAATTTTGCGGTAACCCTGATGTAATATTTTTGTTAACAATTTATTTGCCTGGTATTTACATTCATATTTTTTTGCAGTTGCTTCCATCTGAAGATTATGTTTTTAGTTGTAAATTTTGATTATTGTTTGAAAGTTAACAGTTTTGTTAAAGGTCATCCTTTTTGGTTGGAAACTCAACTGTTTTGTTGAAAATTCAGCTATCTTGTTAAAAACACGTCTTTTTAGGTTGAAAATGTAGCTTTTTTCGTGGAAACTTCAATTTTTGATTAAAATTCATATCTTGGTGTTGAAAATTAATCTTAAATCGTTCTTGGATGAAAATCCGAATATTTTTTTAAAAATTTGTCTTTTTAGATAAAAAATTCATTCACTTTAGTAGAAATCGCATCTTTCTTAGATGAAAGTGGAACCACTCGTTGAAAATTCAACAATTTGGTAAAAAAAAGTCATCCTTTTTGGTTCAAAATTGTTGAAATTACAACTATTTCTCAGGGAATTGACTTGTTGTTTCTAATTATATTTGGTATTTAAAAGTCAGCTGAAATCTTTTTTGGTTGGAAATTCAACTATTTCTTTTCGATTTTTCTTTTTCACTCAAAAATTCGTCTGTTTTAGAACAAATCTCATCTGCCTTGCATAAAAATGCAACCTTTTGGTCACAAATTATTCTTCTCTGATTGAGGATTTAACTACGTTTTTTTGAAAAATTTTGGTTGAACCACCTTTTGTAAGAAATCATTGTTTTGTTGCGGATTCATATTGTTAGTTGAAAATCCATCTGTTTAATTGAGAGTTCAACTATTTCGTTAATAATTAGATTTTTTGCCAAAAAATATTTTCTGGTTGAAAATTCAATTTTGGTGTAGAAAATTCGTTTTTTCGCTTGAAGGTTCAACAACTTAGCAAAACTTTTTCTTTCTTTTATGACTGAAAAATAATTATTTGTTGAAAAATCGCCTTTTTTATTTTAAAATTCACTTTTTTCATATGAAACTTCATCTTTTTTGGTTGAAATATAGAATAGATAAATTTACAAATAAGAAAGATTAATTTTCCACCAAACATTTCCATTTACAAACAATAGTGGAAATTCGGTAGGTGAAGGAACAAATTCTCGACAGAATTTTTAAACTAACAGTTGAATGTTCAACCTACCAAGATAAATTTTCAACCAACTTGTCGAATTCTTAAATGAAAGAGATTGAAATTCAACCAAAAACGGTTGTATTTTCAAACCAAAAAGGCAAATTTTTTACAAGACAGTTGAAGTCTCAACCAAGAAGGATGAATTTTTAACCAAGAACATTTCTATAAAAAAAGGCAAATTGTTAATCCATAAAGGCAATTTTCCAACAAAACCATTCAATTTTTAAACACAAAATGTTAAAAAAAATTCAATTTTTCAAAATTTTTAACAAATTAGTTGGATTTGAAAAATAATGAGATTATATTATCAGCCAAACAGTTTCATATACAATCAATTAGTTGAAATTCTAAGCAAAAGGGATTATTTTGTCAAATCTTTGACAACAAAAAATCATACATCAGCGAAATGCATTTCCAATCAAATTTCAAGCCAAGAAAGCCTTTTTAGAAGATAGTTGACTTTTCAATTCAAAACCACGAATTTTCTATCTGAAAAGACGAATGTTCAACGAAAAAGTTAAATTTTGAACAAAAAAGTTGAATTTTTAACTAAAATTATGAATTTAAAAAAAAAAGGATTTTAGAACAAATAATTTAATTTTCCAAGTATATGCTTGGATTTTCGATCGAAAAAGATTAATCTGCAACAAGAAATATACTGTTTTATATTTCAACCACAAAACATTTGGAATAAATAATAAATATCAATCATAACTAACCAGAAAAGACAAATTTCCAATAAAAGAGATGAATTTTCAAATGAGGAAGATTTTCGAGTAGAGCGAAAAAATTCTTAAACCAAATTGTTGAATCTTCCAACCAAAACAGCAAATTTCATAGAAAACAATTACATTTTCAACAAATTAGTTGAATTTTAAACTAAAAACTACAAACAAAAAATTGATTAGCAACTAAAGAGTTGCATTTATAACCTACCAATAAGAATTTTCAATATAATATTTGAGATTCCATAAGGAAGATCTCAAGTTTCAATAAAAAACTGCTGAATTTAACCAAAAAGATTAATTTTCAACAAAAAAAGATGAATTATGAATGAAAAATTTAATAGTTGAAGTTTGCACGGAAAATAACCAATTTTCAGCCAAAAGTGAATGAGTTAAATTTTTAGTTGAGAAAATAAATTTCAAACTGAAAGAACGAATTTGAACAACCAAATAGTAGGATTTTCACCTAGAAGAACTTAATTCCGAACAAGAAATATAATAGTAGACTTTTCAATTTAAAGAAATTATCTTTAAACAGAAAATAGTTGGAATTTTGTATTGGGTTCTATGAATTCAATTTGCATTTAATCGAAAAAAATGATAAAAATGTCTTTTTAGACCAACCAATTCTGTACGCACTGAAAGAACGTATTTTGTTTTGAACCCGGGTTTTTTCTCGAAGAACAAAAGGTTTTCAAGATACAGCATTATAAACTTAATAATTTGAAATATTATATATAATAATTCGATATATTGACCTGTTTGCAAAATTGTATCTTGAAAACAATTGCTCTAAATAAATATGAAATCTGATGAAACATGTCTGTTTTGAGATCACGAGCAAAAATCATCCGATCGAATAGAAAATTCTCTTTACTCCAACCAAACGGTTTGTCGTAAAAAAGTGTAATACGAAAAAGGTCTGATTTTTTTCAAAGATGCTGAAAATAGTATTAGCTATTTTTTCTTGATAAAGAATTTGTTTAAACTAAAACTGACCAGGTTTTCTGAAAAAGAACCCACCATTTCCGTAGTCAGCCTGGATCTTTTCTCATTTTATCCTAATAAAATTGTAACATTTCACCTGAATTAACCTTTTTCTAATTCGAACATTAAAAATATAATCAATATTTGAAAGGAAAAATCTGCTTCGGCCCGGATCTGAACCCGGAACGCCACTATTGTTGCTGAAAATATAAAATTATAGAATATATTATATTATATCATAATTATAATATATTATATATATTATGTATAATATAAAATGATGAAATATGGTTCAAAAGTGCAACGTTAACCGATTATGCCACTGAGACCTCAGCAGATCTTTTCTTTACTCCGTAGCTACCTTTTTGCATGGGAATACAATACGCATTTCTCCATTGCGAAAAATGTACCATTTTTGATCAACGTCGGTTTAATCAAATTGATATTTGAAAAATGTTATCATTTAAAGATATTAATACGCGAGTTTTTGAATTTCTTGAGACTTTTTGACAATTTTTTGTTTTGCAGTGGAGAAATCCGTATAGTATTCATCTGTAAAAAGGCAGCAATGGAGAAAAAGGAAAGATCTGCTCAGGCCTCGGTGGTGTAATTTGTTAAAGCTCCACTCGTCGATAGTCGCGTTCTTGGTTCAAATCCGGGCTGAGGTAGATTACTTTCTTGTCCTTCAAAAATTATTTGCCCAAATTAATCGTTTACCATTTAAATTTGTATTAATTAGAAACATGAAAAATTTTAAATAGAAGTGCCAGGGGGTTTATTACCTACTGAAATCAAACCAAAGGAAGTGTCTGCATAACCATAGGGCGCCCTAGTGTAGAGGAGCAGCTCGTAAAACCACAAATGTGTTTCACTGCAAAGCGAATGGTGCAGACAGATAGGACATAACACGGAAATAAAACCGGAGACTAGTTGGAGATTTGAATAATCCTGCCTGTTTCGCGAATCGATTACATTCCTCGACCAGGGCTGCATCAGAATTCGTTGAATCTTAATGAGGTTTTTACCCTTGTGCCTTGTGCCTTCTCCAATCCCATGCCAGTGCGTATGTAAATATCCAGCTCCTCTTTGAGCTCTAAAAGTATTACTCTTTACCTTCAAATTACAGACATTTGAATGACAAACCTTCATTATTCTGAAGCCAACTTAGCTTCGAGTCTCAAGAACTTGTATTTGTAAAACAAGACTCGAATCCAATGAAAATAATTGAGCAGCAGTTAAATACTGTTTTATGGTAATTTTACAAAAGTTATTTAACGAAGCGACTTTCGAACCTATGGGAAACTAACTTTTCAAACTGAGTTTTATAAGTATAGCGAAATCACATCTGGTTAAATTGAATAGTGAATATTCATAAAGGAATGCTTGTTGCGAAAAATGTTTTATAACTTTTGTGGAAGCGGTTGCATTTTGCATAATGGATGTGTTTAACTAACATTATTTCTTTTGTAAAAAATGTTTTCTTTGATTCTTCTTGCTTGTTAAATTTTTAATCACAGTAAATGTCAACCTCATTTTGAAGCTGAATTATTTGTCACGAATTTTCATTAGTGGAAACTGTTGAGTATCAGTTTTTATATCACAAATAAATCATGAGATGATTAAAAAAATAATGTCCATAGCCATAGAGACTGAGAACCAAATGCCGGAAAATCTAAATTTTGATCCCACCTCGAAACTCAAATTTTTGTGAAATTTTCCCTATTTGAACACCCGTATTTTTATCAGAAATTAAGTTCTTTAATTAAAATGTTACACCTCAAATTCAGTAATGTACTTTAATTCAGCAAACATTTTTTTAAACATAAATTCAGATAAACTATTGTTTCATTTAAGCTCACGGTGCTAAGTCCTCTTTTTGGTGAAGTTGAGTTTTTTCCAAAAATCGTACTTTCACCATTTTTACAACCATTTTAGTGAAAAGAATTAAGGCTCTGAAATTTGTTATCCTAAAATTGAGTATTTAAATTACTACTACTATGAATGTTAATTTTTCTGTCAAATATTGTTATTTCTTGATAAAATAATACTACTTTGAAATTTTTGTTTGCAAATACTACTTTTAAATTTTTGGCTAAGAATTAATCTTTTTTGGATGAAAATTTTACTATATGGTTAAAAATTCAAGCACTTTGTTGAAAATTTAACTATTTCGTTAAAGAGTCATTCTGTTTGCGCGAAAATTTACCTTTTTTGTTGAAAATTGGTCTGTTAGGGTTAGAGAATATGCGCGATGAAAATTCAACTGTTTTATGGAAAATTCGCCTTTTTGGCATGGAAATTCAACAATTTAACTTGCATTTTTTTCACTCTTGACTGAAATATTAACTGTCACATTTCTTATCGAGAATTCATCTCTTTAACCGAAAATTTTATAATTTTCTTCAAAATTTGTTTTCTCTGGGTGAAAATTGATTTTATCAACTGAAAATTCAACATTTCTAGGGAAAAATTCACTATTGTATTTAAAAATGTATATCTTTGATTGAGGATTCATTTTTTCAGCTCAAAATTTAACTTTTCCAGTGAAGGAATCATTATTTTTGTTGAAACCTCATATAATTGTTAGAAAATTGTACTATTCTGATAAACTTGTTTTTTTTTATTTTTTTTTTACTTATAATTTGACTATTTCATTTTTGTTTGAAAATTAATATTTTTTTGTTGAAAATTCCAAGGTTTGGTTGAAAATTGATCTTTTTTAGTTGAATATGCAACTAGTGTCCTAGAAAGTTCTGAATCTTTCAGAATTGGGAGTCGGAAATAAGTGAAGCTAAAGAAAAACTTTCAGAAAGAAACAAATTAATTTCTAGGGCCATAAAGATTTTCATTCCAAATAGGAAAATTGTAATTTTTCTTTAACTGTCATGGCCAACCTGCGACTTTCAATAAAAAGTATAATAAATGCCACTCAATAGGTGTGAATGAAGTTGTGTGAAAATAAATGTTATCAGAATGGTACGCGACGGTTTGATACCCCAGGGTTTATTGTATCAGTTCTAATTTGAAATTGTAAAAAATGTGACTTCATATCGCTTGGATTTCCTTGCATTATCATAAAAAATTATTATATAAAGTAGAATGAAGTGAATACCTCTAATGCCCGCACTCTAAAATTTCAAACAATTATAATATAACGATGAGCAAAAGCCGATTATGCATGTTTGCTAATTAATGTCAAGTATTATTATGAATTTCACGAGTTTTGAAATGATCGCAATTGAATATGAGTTGTAGAGTTGTCATTCGAGAAGGATATTATCCAAAGCTTAAACTTTCGAACCAATATTTGATGCGGCTTCATCTTTCGTGGAGATTTACTTTGTGAGCGGAAGTTTGAATGTTACTCAATAGTTCCCCCGTTGAACCGAAAGCCTGTATTGAAATAGGGAAATAACAGCAAGCCAAAGAATTTCTTGTTTGAGTAGCTCACAATACTGAATGAACATCTGCATTAGCAAATATTAAATTTAAAATACAGTGATAGAATTGGGATTTGGAAATAAACAAATTCTACACATATACAATATGGGATTAGGTCTCCTGGTTTATTTAATTTTTAATGTATGGTCTGGCGAATTTTTTATTTTAATTTTAATGCTGAACACTTAATTTTTCCCTTTTATAAGTTTTGAATTTGTAATTAAATTTGTAATGGTTGAATTTTTTAAAACAAGAGTTATAACAAGAAAACTCTTAATTTCCAAATGATTTAGAAATTACTAAGAATAATTGAAATTTCGAAGGGCTTGGGTATTGAAGCTCGGAGTCATTTAATTTCCATGCTCTGCACTAGAAATTATATTTCTTGTAATCTTTCCGATTTGAAGTTAACTTTTATTTGGAATGTTTTTTCAGCATAAATTAATTTGGAAGGTTTACAGTTGAAACTTTTCAAATTTTGAACTGTGAAAATGTTGGTGATTTTTTTTTATCTGAGAACCAATCTTTCAATCAATTTTAACGTTAAATTCTATTCTTTGTGCAATAACAACTTAAATTCTAAAATTTCAAAAGCGATGACATTGAAACATTAAATTAATTTTCCAATTTCCAATTGTCATATTTAAATCGTTTCCAAATGAAAATGATTTAAATTAGTAAGATTGAAATGATATATTATTCGATTTTGAACGCCTTTAATTATTAATGATACAATTGTAAATCCTTTCTAATGAAATTGGTGAAATTTCAAAATTTGTATCTGGAATTTTAAAATTTTTTAAGCTTCTGATTTGAAAATTTCTAATTTCAAATTATTTTATTTTGAACGCCATGAATTAGAAATATTACATTTTCAATTCCTTTGACTTTTTAATGATCCAGTTTTCATAATTCTAATAAGGAATTGTTCAATTCTAAACATTTTTAAATAATCATATTTTTTGGCATTTGAAACTAAAATCATTCAATTTTGTAACTCTGCAATTAAGAATAAAAATTTTCAATTCTAAATGCTTTCAATTAGAAATTATACAATTTTAATTCCCTTCTAGTTAAATCGTCCAATTTTCAACATTTTAGTCTAGGATTTTCCAAATTTGGAAACATCGGATTGTTAAATTATTGTTTTGGAAGTTAAAAAAAATTATTATCATTTCAACACTTGTTTAACAATGGATTTTCAAGCTTTTTATATTTTTAATGATAATAAAAATCCAAAAACGTGAGGAGCGTGAACAAGCGATTCGCACTCGTGTATTTACTTCTAGTATATATAATGAAAAATGTATTCTCCTGGTTTATTAAATTTTGTTCGCTGTCCTACAGTTAAGCAATTTCTATTTCACTTGCCCCTAGCATTTTTATAATTTCATCGATGCATGCATTCGGCATTTTTCTTTCTCCATTTTTCCTGCCTCCTTTTTCTCAAGTGGAAATTTTCCAAGCAGGCGAAGCAATATCGAGGAAAATCGAATTGCGAAATGGAAAGAAAATAAGTGAAGGATCTGCCTGATTTCTGCAAGGGGACCACAAGAGGAAAAAGAAGAGTCGAGACGGCATTTCTGAGCGAGTTAAGCCATCGTGATGTTGGGTCTCTTGTAGATAGCTGATAACTCTGAGAATCCAATGACTCAAGGTTGAAGCCCACAACCTCGAGGGTTGAAATCCCTTTAAACTTTTTCTGTCCAAAACAAATAACTTCAATTTAAAAATCTTCAATTGCGAAGTATTTTACCACATTTGCAGTAAAAAAATATATTGTGCTGTATATTATATCATATAGATTATTAGATGTAGAGAAAAAAGTCATGTGCCACTTTTTTCAAAACACGTTTTATTGGGTTGAAGAATCTGGATACGGAAATACTAATAATGCCATTGGATTCTGCGGAAAAAATGACATAAAATCCATTTTGAACAATTTTTTACTTCAACCAAGTATTTATATGTATGTATGTATATATACATATATAGTAGGAGCATATACCATATCCATGTATAACATATAATTGTCTCAAAAAATGGTGACATACATAGACTTTATGTATGTTTTGTAGCTGAATCAAATGACGCTTTTTGTTTTTCCTTTTTTTCTTTTTTTTCACATTTTCTGAATAATTTCATATTCATTTTTTTTATCGGAAAATCATTAATTAATTTTCCAATAATTGTATAACAAAATTATGTTTTTAAAAGTTATAAAAGATGGAAAAAATGGTATTTTTCACTTTTTGGTCTTCTTTTTATCTTGTAAGATTTTTGTGGTATTTCACTGACATATTTAGAGTTTTCAAATAACGTTTAAAAAAACAAGATTTTTCATGGTACTTACAAAGAATGACTTTGGTCGATATATTTTCCCGAGAAGTATGAACTTTTTCCAAATACATTTTTTTGTATGGATTTATAGAGCTCTATCAACACTTAAATGTACTTTCTCATTTTTTTTTCAAAAATAATTCGAATTTTGAGATCGTTTTTTCTCCACTTCAAAATTTTATTCTTAGCGCATACATGGTTCTGCCATGAAACCCTTCAATGTATAATACGGACTTTTGAATAAGAAGCATCCTTATTTATAATTCGGAATTTGGTTTAGAACCATAAATTTGAGGATCCTGTGTTACCTAAGTTTGAACAATTCAAAGTTCACTGGTTTTAACAAGATAAAAGTAATTGGAGAAATGAATATGCACGTACGCAAATTTGAAACTTCTATTCAGAGAGAACGTAGCAAATACGTTTTTCTTTAAAAATTTCATTTTAGAAACTTATTTTAACAAAATTAAGAAAGTTACCTTTCCACAAACTTGATTTTTAAAACTTAACGTGTATAACGTAAAAGAAAAAATGATAATCGATTAAATTTTAATATGTAATGCAAATTAATGCATTACTTTCCAATAATAAAAAATATCTATATCATAAACTTTAAATTATTTTTAGACCCATTGTCCTATATATAAGGGGTTGAGAAGTACCGTTTAAAAACATCAATTTCGAATATCAAAATGACTATAGAATCTGTACCTAATAATTTTTTTATTTTATCTAAAAGACTAAAAAACTCGTCAGGTATTTTTTAATTTTTCACAGGGAAAAAGACACTTTGCTTTTTTCAAAGCTGAATTATTGAAAGGATATTTAATATTTATTTCTCTAAATTCATATCTTAAAGTTCTGGTTATAGTTTTTCAATTGTTAGAGTAGCCTAATTTTAGTGGCCTAGTCTATTTTGTTGTTTGACCGTAATCAATTGGATTTCATTTTATACTCGCATGGTTCTTTAAAGTGATAGTGCTGTGAAGTTATCTTTTTTTTTACAAAAAAGTGCTTCAAAGGTTTCAATTATTCCAAGAGTTCCTTGTTGCTGGTTAGAACCACTACATCGAAAAAAATATATAATAATTTTGAGCTGAAAATGAGGTATAACTGAAAAGTTAAAACACTATATATATGCAAAATCTTCTGAAATTCCTTGAAATGCTTTGAAATCCTGTGAAACCACTTATAGTCCTTGAAAATTTATTTAAATCTCGTAAAATCCCTGGAAAATTTTGAAATACTTCGACAATCCTTTAAGTTTTTTCAAATAATTTTCGGGTCTCTAGAAGTTTTGCTGTATTCAGTCAAACATTTTGAAACCCAACTTAAACCTTTAGAATAACTATTCTGTGAATTTCCTTTGAAGCTTTTCATAGGCCATGCAATCTCAAAGTATTTTTGGAAATCCCTCGAAATATTCTTGAATCACTTGAAATACTGAGAAAATCTGTGATATTTCCTTCAATCTTCTAAATGTAGTTGCGATTATTTTTGTAATGCGATGAAATTTCGTCAAATCTTTTGGAATACTTCGAAAATCCCGTTACAATCCGTTACAATCTCTGTAAATTTCAAGTTTTCTTAAATTAATTGCGATTTATAAATATTCAGTGGAATCCCTGAAAAAAATTGCATAGGCCATGAAATCTCAAAAGATACTTGTAAATAACTTTTAGTATTTTTGAATCTCTTGAAATCCTTCGAAAGTCTGCGAAATCACTAGAAATCTTCTAAAGTTACTGACAATCCTCTTGAAAGTACTTTTTAAAAGGTACTTCAGGTTCTCTCGAAATCTCTCGAAATCCCTTGGAATCTGTTGAAACAAGTTGTAAATTTCGAAGTTTTGTAATACCCCGTGAAATGTTTTGCAACACATTGAAATCTTTTAGAAAGCCATTCAAATCTCTGAAAATTCCTTGAATTTTTCTAAAGTATGAGCTATGTATTTCATAATCCTTGGAAAATATTTGAAATCTCCAGAAGTGTTTTTGAGTTACATGCAATCCTTTTGGAAGTGTTGTCAAATTTCTTGAAATATTTTGAAATACTTCGAAAATTCCTAAAATCTTTTAAAATACTTGGAAATTCTTCAAAATTCTTCAAAATTCTTTGAAATCCATTGAAAACATTAAAATTTTTTTTTTTCTGAACGAATTCTCTACCGTTACGGAATTTTTCGTGAGACTAATCTCTATTCTAGTGTGTTTAGAACTAACGTTACGGAAAATTCCGTAATAATATACCTCAAAAACGTTGACAGTTCTTGAAACTTTCTAAAACCCAAAGATATCTTCTGAAATCTTTTGGAAGCAAATTAAAGATAGCATCGAATGTAGAAATATCAATTCATTCAAAACGCGATCAGGTTTTCAACAGAAAAGGGTGCTTGATTTTCGAGACATTTCGTTACGCCACTTTTTCAGACAGAATATTTTTATTGTCTTATATTTACTCATTATTATTTTGTTTGAGAATAATGAAAATTCGCAAGTTATTTTCCCAATTGAACTTATCAAACTCACACCAGCTTGACAACTTTATTTTTTGAATTCAATTCATACTCATTACTCACACTGAATACCTTAAATAATAAATACATACATAGAAGGTGGCATGCATGTGAACAAGAGGTTCGAAGCTATTTATTTGAACCATTATACAGTGCAAATATACACACACACTCAGAAGCGAGCACCTATGCGTAAATACGTACCAGCATAACTACACAAACGCTTCTGCAAAGGTGCACCCTGTATTTGCCCTGTACTGATTAATTACAGAGCATCCTACCATTCTACCGTATCTCTCGCGACATTATCATCAACCTCTGTGCTCACTGCTCACTACTGTTGTATTAGTTCAGCAGATGACGAACTTCTGCTATTCAGCCGTCCTGATGAAGAAACTGTATAACTGCATTTGGAGCGAACCAAGATATTCAATTAGAGACGTTTGCATCTGTACCTTTTAACGTATGAGAGTTTTTAAACAGAAAAATACCGTTCTTGGGCGAATCGCACATGCTCCCTTCAATAAAAAAAAAACAAAAATGGTTCATTTCGATTATTTTTTTGCAAAAGTGTAGATATGTTAGATATTAATCCATCAATTTTCCAAGAATTATTACTAAAAACACATCTGCGCAGATGAGCTGTTAAGTCAAGAATCAGACTCCAAGACTTTGACTTTCCTAATGAAGAAACTTACATTCACAACTTTCCGACAATTGGTGAATCATCGAAATATGATGAAATTAATATCAAATGAATCATTAATACAAAAGTAATCAACTTGATATTTTGACAATTCAAATCTTTTTATGAGTACAAAATTGAATAAAAGAGTGTACAGACTTTGGCCAAATTATGAATAGCTTAATAAAACCATTTAATTTCACTTATCAGTATCCTTAACATACCTTGTGATTTTTAAGCGTAATAAAAAATCTAAAATTTATTTATTTAAGTCTGAAATTTTCTCAGAATTTAAGAAAGAAAAGCTTAGGAATTATTAAAAAGAACAATTTTCTAAGATCAATAAGCGATTACAATGGTCTTCGAAAGATTGGTAATGTATTATCTATATTTGTATGAACAAGAAAAGTAAATGTGCTTTTTACAAGGATCGGTGGTTTAAAGTTACCCTCGAATCCTGGTGAAGAAACTCAGCATGTACATGTGCTATTCGACATCAGAAACTCGGTCTGCAAAAAGATGGAGATCATCATGCAAAAAACACATTTGCACAGATGTGTTTTTTTTCATAAGGATATGAGAACTCAGACTGTCCCAAATCCTGGAATTCGCCTAGATATGTTACAATTTTGTTCAGATATATTATCCAAAACTCTCTGAAATCGCTGTAGATATGCTAACCGAGACCTAATTGTCTCAAAATATAACTACAATTTTTAATGATAATAAGCATAGGTCAATACATTTTTTCATAACTAATCCAACGATATCAAACCCCATTTTTGACCGAAATGCAGTTGTACAGTTTCTTCATCAGGACAGCAGTATTCTGATACCATCCTTACGGATACATTTTTGAAAAGGTCGCTCAAGAATATTGACTTGATACTTGGCCTAGGAGTTCCTCTTGCATTTCATTTAATATTTTAAAAAGGATTTACCGCACAGAATAATAAAGATTCAGTTATTAATATTTTTTACTTATTTTCAAACAGGAGCTTCTTTCTTAAATCTCGAAAAATATCAGTCCGAGATAAAAATTTTGTACGCAAAAGTTTTAGATCCTAATGGAATGAATTTTTCTGTAGGCTTTTTTCGAAAATTAACATTCAAACAAAAAATTACGAAGGGGAATTTTAAGATTTTTCTCTAAAAAACGTATTAAATTTTGTGAAGTAAGAATTAGTTTTGAAGGGTGAACCTTGAAAAGACAGAAGAAATAACATAAGTTGACACAAATTCCAAAGGACGAAAAAGATGTGAGCCATACCCCTAACCCCTCTCACACAAACTCCTTTTCGAGGGGCTTCCAAAAAGAACTACGCATCTTAATGTTCGGCAGTTTAAAGTCACCTTCCAAAGGTTCAAGCATTGAGTTCATCGCACAACTTTCCTGATTTAAAATGCCCTACACTAGGACACTTGGTTTTTTCTTGGCCCTTGGAAAAGGGTTTTGGCGTGAGTAGGGCAGGGGAGTGTGGGCAAAATCTGACGCAAATATTTTTGGACGCTAGCATCGGAAATGTTGATCTTCTTTGTGACAAATAATTAGAATCTCACAAAGCGCCTTTTCTCACTAAGTGCCTCTCCTTTTTATTACCTCTAAATTCTGTATGCTCCTCGAGCCTGGGATTAGATGCGCGTGCGCGAGACGATATTCAAATAATCCTCCAAATCGTTTCAGAGATATTTCCCGCCAAACCTCAGGGGCGTGGCTCAACTAAACGGGCGGTTAGTGAGGAGTAAGGACCTCGTTCCAGCAAGGGCGCTTTGTGAGTGTTTACTATAATCTAGAAATGCGTTTTTTCATTTTTCTCGAAAAATATTTATTCTAGAAGAAAAGTTTGAATATTAAAGATATGCGTTTAAATGAGATCTACAACTTTTGCAGCAAATTTTTTTATCATGAATCAATATTTTTTGATATTAAAAAAAACTAATTTAAAAAAAGGGAAAATGGTTAATCACTTAATTTCTATCAAACCGCAGCAATAATTTTCTAGCGACTTTCAAATGGGATGAAAGAGGAACCCTCCTAGTCAAGTATCAAGTCAAACTTTTTCGATGACCTTTCCGGAAGTATGCCCCTCTTCACTCAACAGGCGATGAAGAAGGCGATAAAAAAGGAAGAGAGTGAAACAAAGCATATTTTGGTTTGTTCGACAAGTTGATAAATAAAAAAACCAAAATGAAGCGAATCATTGATGAATCCGAACTCTATCGTGTCGACGAACAGAAATATCGAGCGATGCATTGTTTCGCCGTATTTCTATGTACGAGATTTTACCGCTTTTTCAGATTTTTCTTCGGACGAGTACAATCGCACCTCGCAAAACGACACAAGCCCGCAATTTCAGATTTATTGACCCGTAACATTTGAGAATCGAAGCGAAATTTGAGCCTCCACTCTACATGGAAATGAAACCTGACTATTCATAAATCCTTTTGAAATTGTAAATTTGTCACTCCAAAGAGACAGTGAATGATTTTCAAAGCTTGTTCGTTTACATCAAACTTTATTTTAATATGACGTCAGTGTGGTTCAAATGGAAATAAATTGTTTGATTTGAGCGAACTTCTTCAAAAAAGCAGTCATTTGGTGAAAAAATGTTAACTTTTTACAAATTTTTTGAACAAGTGAGTATAGAAAGGTGGTCCAAAAAATAAAAATATTTCTGTTGTTGTTTCACCTTCATATTTTCTTGCATTCAGCGTAATAGAAAGTTGTGCAACATTTTATAAATTGAAAAAGGTGTTTCCGTTGTAATCGAAAGCTCTAAACACTGATAAGTGTTGATTATTTTCTTTGTTATAACAAATGACTTGCACAAAAGTAAAAAGTACGAGAATCAAATGATCCTATAGGCATCACTGAGAATAGGTTCACCCTAATTTTATTCATAATACTACCTTAAAAGTGAAATAAACCATCCTCTATAGGGTCTTGACAATTTATAACAAATAAATGGCCTATTAAAGATTTCTTAGAGTTGAAAATAAATTTTTAATAAAATTCTGTTGATTTTATTGTCACACTTCAAAATTGCGTTCGAAAATAAAATGAAATCAGAATATAAGTTTCTACTCTTTACAGAGGGTAGTTATTGCCTGCTCAGGCTAGTCACCTAGTTTCCATGAGGTGATATTATTTTCCAGTAAATCTCAGCATCATTTTCTGACGTCGTAGTAAAAGAGCTACAGGATTTTCGCAAAATGACGATATTTTGCCATATTCGTTAAGAAAGGTGAATTGAAGGCCTGAGAATGGAACTCAAATCGTTTTCTAAATATTCAAAAAACTCTGAAATATCTAAACAATATTTCTGAAGTCCTACTTGGACGTTTTTATGCAAAATTATTTGAAGAACTGTGAAAGAAGGATAATATCGTTCTAAGGCATAATAAAATATATTTTATATTGAAATTTCTCAGCCTCATTCGTCAAAAGCATAACATGTTGTATGAGAATTTTAGTTTTGCATAAAAATTGCAAACTGTCGTCAGAAAAAAATATAAAATGAAAAAGAATAGCGAAGCCATTTTTATAATAAAAAAGTTATTTTTTCACCTCCTTACAACTTCTGATGCAAGTATTTCAAGTATTTCGAGGAGAATAAGTTCATTTTCAATGCATAAAATTTTGAGCATTTGTATTTCACTTAAAAATTTATGATTCAATTTAAACAATTCCAGATGAAATTCATTTACAAATGTATTGGAAAATATTCTCAAATAACATACATTATAATATTATACATGTATGAACTTGTAAAGAAGTATTTGAAGATATTTTTTATATATTTTATATAAAGTTTGTCGCATTAAATGAAAAATGAATCATTAGAAATTTAAAAAGGGTAGTTTTTGACCCTCAAGGCTGTCTCATGTTAATTGTTCCATATGAAATTTGTCTTAAATAACCTGAATAATTTTTGGGATTGTTTTATTTGAAATGGACAAAATATTTGCTTAGAAATTCTAGAGAGCTTAAAAAAGAATTTTATGTTCATAAAAAGTGGTGTTTTATGATTTCTGAGTGCTGTTTACCAACTTTTCTATCATTTTGAACTTTTTTACCTCTTCTGGTAACTTTGTACGATTTGTAGGCAAAAATAGATTCTTGTTTATCGATCAAGTGCGAAAATAGGAATTTCGTATTGCTGGGGTTGAACTAGCCTTGAGAGGTTGTACCCCTTCGTTATAAAAATTTGACACAATCTCATTTTTTTTCGTTCCTCTTTCCAATTTCATTTTGATGAGAGCTGCTGACATGAAATAGTTATATTTTTTTATTGAGAAAATTATTTTTTGTTCATCTCAGACATCTTTTATTCATAATTTCTAGACAAAATTTCGCCCAGTTGTGCTAAATATTGTTCCAAATGTTGTAATCGATAGCTTTGAGAATTTTTTTGGGTAAATTCTGGTAAATTCAAATAACCTACTCTCGATATACATAATTTCCCCACAAAAATAAAATTACCCATAAATAAAATAAACCGTGTTCGCCGTAAAACCTCATTTTAGAAATTCTCTACATATTCCCTGGATTTTCCATTAGCAATTTTTCATTTTTCCTCACCAATATTATTCACAGACCAGAATATTGATTGGCAAATTTACTTTTTTGAGTCAGTGTTTTCAAACAGATTTTTGGAAAAATATTTCTGTTTAAGGCTTCTTGTACAATTTTGTTACATAATAATTTGACTTTATTTGAGCGTTAATTTTTAAAGATTTTTATCGAAAAAAAAGTTTCTAATTTGTTTATTTCAATCAAAAAAGATGACCTTTTCACCGAAAGAGATGAGTTTCCAATCGAAAAAGACGAATTTTTTAACTAAAAAATTTATTAAACTTCAACAAAAAACAGTGGAATTTTCATCCAACTAATCAAATTTTCAAACGATAGTTCACTTTTCAATTCGAAAGGACAAATTTTCAACAAAACAATCGCATTTACGATCAAAAAGATGACTTCCAAATAAAAGACTTAAATTTTAATAAACTAACAATATTTTTAATAAAACAGTTGAATTTTCCACCAAATAGTCGGATTTTAAAACGAAAAAGATTAAATTTCAACCAAAAACTCTTTCGGGTTTAACTTAATAGTTGAATTTTTAAGAAAAATAATTCTTTTTCAAACAAAAAAAGTAATAATTTTTAAACATGCAGTTACATTTAAGAAAATAATTTTTCAGAAGACAGTTGAATTTGAAACCAGAAACATTGAATATCCAACAAAAAACGTAATAGTTGATATTTCGACAAAAAAAAACACATTTTCAACAAAATAGTTGAATTTTCAACAAAATAATTAAATTTTCAATAGAATAATCAAATTCACAGTCACATCGTTGAATTTGCAACGTAGAAAGATGAATTCTGAAAAAGAAAATGTATAGCAAAAGAGGTGAACTTTTGAAGTAAAACGACGAATTTTCAACTAAAACGATTAATTTCCACACAAAAAAAAACAATTTTTAACAAAATAGTCAAATCTTTAACCATATAGATGAATTTCGAACTGAAATTATGAAGTTTGGGACTAAAAAGATGAATTTTGAATAAGTGAAGACTTTGAAAAGTCAAAAAAGAAATAAGAAAAGTTCATCTATATCGTATAACTTTCAAGCCATGGAACGAATTTTCTGTAGAATAGCCTAATTTCAAACAAAATAGTTAAATTTTTAACTAAGGAGATGGGCCCCAAACCAAAAAAATAATGTTTTCAACAAAAGTAGTTTAACACTTACCCAAGTAGTTGAATTTTCATTTAAAAAAATAAATTTTGGACAAAGTAGCTCAACTTTTAACAACAACAAAATAAATTTTTAAATATTTTGCGAAAATTCGCGTATTAGCTCATAAAAATAGAAAAAACCATGATTTTTAGGGGTTTTTTATGGTTTCCCCATGAAAATCGCCTTGTCGCAAATTTTCTCTATCATATTCGTAATCAGCGAGTCAAAATACATAAGTATATGGGTAATTGTAAAATTGAAGGCAAATTTTAGCTCCTACAGTGGCAATCATATTACTATTAGGAATTAAATATTTCATAACGGAAATTGATCTTATTACATTATTGACTTAAAAAATGTGCATACATCAAATTTATGTTCATGTGGAGTTTAAAGGCTTCATACGTTAAGCGCTTTTCAGGTTACTGTCTAAAAAAAAGGAGAAAATCAGATTATCCTTGTGCAAAGTGAGGTTGAGACGCCGTACGGTAATGACGTTTGGGGTGTTCTCATATTAAATTAAAGTAAATAGGAACGGAAATGAAAAAAAAGAACTGACCATTTCATAGAGGATGATAATAAGTGTTTATTAAATTTAAAAAAAAAACAGCACGAGTTTCTAAGTTAATGTTATATAACTGGGACTTCAAATTTGCCTTCAATTTGACAATTACCCATATGGAGTTTGAAGGAAATTGGAGGATTCAGCTATTCGGAACTTCATCCGAATAAATTAATTTTAAAGTGAAATTTCAAATTTATTATCGTCGACAGATATTTGAAGTGCCTATCATGGAATTTTGCAGACTTTTGCAAAGATTTCTTTGTCAAAATCACTGAATTTTCCTTACCAATAAATTCCCTGAATTTTGCTGAATTTCCAGGCTTTTCTTGACTTACGGTCACCCTTGATAAAGGATGTCTGTCTGATCAGCAATAAATCCTGTAAGTATGAATTTGACTTTGATTTGTACGTCTCAAGAAAAAGAATAATGATTCAAATTCAAGCAGCATGAGAAGCATATTCATTGGATGTTTCTGATTTATATTAAATTCGTCCACAAAGAGAAGTAGTCTCGAATGAATCAAAGGAAGTGTAAAAATTTCGAAGAACGTTCTGGAGGTTTCCGGACGAAATATTCTCGTTGATCTTCCTACAAAGTGGAGCCAAAAAGGCTTCACGGCCGTTAACCATGAGATGGAAAAGCTTCGAGATACGCATAAACATCGCCTTCCTCTCTCGACATAAAACGCCTCTTGATATAACGATTTGATGCGGAATCCAAGTTCTTCTTTCTCAGTTATATCCGGAAAATGTATAAATTAATATTTGTCCACCAGCAAATCGTTTTTTTAGTTATAATTTGATGGCATAAAGGCATTCCACTCGCTGAATGATATTTGCTTAATCACAGCACGTATTCCGTACGAGAAAATATGTTCCATGTAACAGGGTTTCGTAATTAAATTCACTAGAATGTAAAGTTGAAACGAGAAAATCTCGCTAATGACTTTTACATTTTCTCTACAACGTATTTTCAAATTGGCAAACAGAAAACTCGTTAAAAATAAAAAATCAGCGGTTATCAAACAAATTGCGAGTTGAGGAAAAGTGAATGTTTAAAATGCATTTTAATCCGCTAATAAATAAAAATTTACTTCCATTTTCCATTTTATTGACGTTTAGGATTTATTGACATGATTTTCAATCACTTGTAAGCAGAGAATTATTGTAAAAGCTTTGAAATTGTCACGTTATTGAATTTGCAAATGTTAATTTCATGATTTCAGAAGTTATTTAATTTTTCAGGCTTGCAATTATAAGGGTGAAAATAAAAAAGTTGGAATTATTTGATTTCGAATTGAATGAAAATACAGTATTTCGGTTCAACATTGATAAGGATTTTAAAGGATAACGTATGATTTAAAAGGCTTTGAAGTATTTTTAATGTTTCCAAGGGATGTCACAAAATGCTAAAGGATTTTTATGGGATTTCATAGATATAAGAATTTCTGGAAACTTAATATTATTTCTATAATTTTAAAGAATTCCACAAGAATTAAGGTTTTTTGTAGGATTTCATAGATTTAAAGAGATAAAAAATGAGTAATTTCGGAGGACTTGGAAACATTTCATATACGATTAATAAGATATGAGGATATTTTAAAAGATTTAAAGGGAGTTCAGAAAATTTCCAACATTTCCAAATATTGCAGAGTATTTTTAAGGAATTTCAAAGATATTCATAAGATTCCTGAGAATTTTAATTGGCCTAAGAGATCTTAAGGGCCCTCAATATGGTATTTAATACATTTTCTAGGATTTCATAGGACTTAGATATTTCAATGGATTTGAAGAAATATCAAGAGATTTCATTCGAAGAATTTATTTTAAAAAATCGAGAGATCTTCTATGATTTCAAAGATTTAAAGAGATTTTAAAATATTCTAAGAGATTTACAAATAATAAAAAAGTTTGAGGATACTTGAAATGACTTCAAGGAATTTTCAATAGGAAGGGATTTGAAATTTTTCAAAAGATTTAAATTATTTTAGGGTGCTCTAGGAATGTTCAATAGACAATTTAAGAGATGTCAAAGGATATGGAATATATCAAGGTATTTTTGGAGATTCCAGGGAATTTTTATTAGGTCGGAAAAATTTCCAACATGAACGATTTTAGCGGATTTTATCAGGTTTTCGAGGATTTCAATCACTTTAAGGGGATTTGAAGGCCCAACAAGGTATTTCAATCAATTTTCTAGGATTGCAGGAAATTAAATTCTATTTTATAGAATTTTACGGGTCTTATTTGTCGTAATATTTCTTATTTTCGTTATATTTTTACATTGGAAGTTAGTTGTATAGATTAATTTTAATAAAACATAAATGACACTCATATTTTTATGTTTATTCAATAATATTTTGTGTTCAGAATTCATTATAAAGTTGAAAAACATTCGAATGAAAGTAAAATATTACTTCAAGTTCATTTCAAATCATTTTTTAATTAAAAAATAAGGAGGATATCGATTTCTTTGTATTTTTTAAACAGTTTCTCATTTTGAAGAATATTTTTGTTCTGGATTAATCTATCTATAAATTGCTTTACAGGTAAGAATCACATCTTTTCATGAATATTTTTGTTATAAAGTCACCTCCAAAATATGCTTTTCCTAATAATAAAATCTGAACCAGTTATTTCCATTTACTATTTATTTATTATTGATATTATTCGTTATTATTTTTATTTTTACGGGTAATTTTATCATCTGTTATTTTGGCAAAATAAAGAAAGTATTCAAATTTCCACGTCGTGAATTATTTTCCATAATCTGCCATTATTAATAAAATCAAATGCAAATTACATAAAAGCTCAAAGACATTCAAAAAGTGATTCTATATGTTTAATATTTCAATTCGAAATAAGAAAATGAACTTCTTATGTGATTCTGAAATTAATTCTGGAGAAATATGTTTTTTCAAGAATTAAGTTTCAAGTATTTTTTTGAAAGATATAATGCCTTAAATTTAAGTTAATAATACGGAGTGAAGTAAAACTAATTGGCAGATGGGATATTATTAGAGAAAATTTGAAATGCTCCAAATGTCACATTAAGAATACTTATTACTTAAAAAATATTCATTATTTTCAAATTTGTATTTCTTCCTAAAGTTCCAGTTGCTCAATTTTGAAATTTTTGACAATTGAAGACTCAGTTGCTCGATTTACATTTGTTTATGAATCAACAGCAAAGTTTGTGGTTAGCACAATCTTTTCACACAATGGTAGATATTAGAATTTTATAAATATCATAAAATATTCACAACTTCGTAAATGGAAATATTTGATTCATGTTCTGCGATTTCTTGATCCATAAGCAAATAAGTCAGAAGCCAATGATATTTTATCTCGATATTCCAAGGAAATTCCAAGCAGATAACTATTTAATTCAGTACCATTTGAATTTGCTTAAATCTCTAGTCATGAATGAATGTAGATCTTAACTAAACACAAACTGCCCCTTACTCTGCGACCCAAAGCACTCAGTTTTATCGTCAATTGCGAATCCCTGGTTTTCATTACGTCTCGTTGTATTATTTCTCTTCCGCCCCTTTTTCAATCGATCGAAGCTCAACTCTAGTCGCTTGATTTCCCGTTTTAATTGTAACGCACTTCAATCACGGATTGCAAATTGTTCCAAATTGTAAGGTAGAATCACAAAAAAAAACAGGAATAATTTTTTGTGATATGGAAAGCTGACAAAGTAAGCCCTCAACTGTTCATTGTAAATATAGTCCATATTGTTCATTATATGTACGCCCCCCTGAGTTAATCGCTTTTCCTGCGTATTATATAATTCAAAAATTAAAAAAAGGTAGGTTATAAATTGAGCTTTTTTCTTGAAAATTCTTCTTTTTGGTAGAAAAGTTCTGCGTTGAAACTTCGACCGTTTCCTAAAGAATTCGTCTATTTGACTTGAAGATTCGTCTATTTGGTTGAAATTGCAACTATTTGCGGTTCGAGCTTATTCTTTCTTGTTTAAAAATCCGACCGTTTGTTTTAAAATTTATCTTTGTGGGTGATAAATTAAGCTACTCACTTAAAGGCTAATCTCTCTTTCCTTAACCTTCAATTATTTGGTTGCAAATCCAACTGTTTGGTCGAAGATTAATTTGTTTGCTAGTTGAAAATATATCTATTTGGTCGTTGAGACACGGGGTACTCTAATTCTGATTGGTACCGCTGTACCGGAACTAGTTGACTTTTTATGAATTTTGATTGGTTTGAATGGCGCGATATTCACATGACATCTTTATTTGCAAGAGGATTTAATACAGAATAGAAACAACACTCATTTCACGAACATTATACATTTTTAGTGAGGTTAGTTATTAAGGTTACGGAAGAGTAATATTTACTTTGAACACACATAATATACTTCAAAAATTTCATAAACAAAAGTATTAATATGAAAAAAAAAACATTGTCAAACTTTTCCCGCCCCATGAAAATATCGAAGTTCTGGTACAGCGGCGAACATTGGCAGGGGAAACGTGTCTCAACTCTCCCTAGAGGAACTCTGGTTGGGGGTAAAAAAATAACTGAAGTCGAATGGTTTATTGATTCAAATTCCCTCCAAATAAAGAAATCTTTCTCGAATCTGGACAAAAAGAGAGAAATTTCTTTAAGTGAAGATCTAGGGCGCCAGCCACTAGCCAACATTCAAATGTATTACGATTGTCTAGCTAATGACAATTTCTTTAGAGCGACTCTACCAAAATCAGTAGGTAATTCCAATTTTCAACATGATAACTCAGGCTGTGGGGGGAGGGGATCGCCCAACCACAAATGAACTATGAGTCCAACATTTGAGAATGAACAAAAATTATGCTTTATTATATAAGGAAAGAAATTGACAAACAAGCAAGTCACGCCTACCCCGAAAGGGAAATGGCTTAATGGTATAATAATAATAATAATAATAATAAGTATTACGATAGACAAAATAATTCACACTCTAGTCTATTTTGTGTTTACAATATCGCCGCAAATCTTAAAAAAGAAATTCGAAAGAACAAGAATAGCGCACGATCCGTATGAAACAGAATCACTTTAATAGACATAAAAGAATAGGTTGGACTTTCGTTCCCCAGATTCGACCTTCAAACCAAGGTGAGGTTATGTGATTCGTTAATAAACCCGGGGCCTGTAAGGGTTGTTCGGTCACAGGTGGAAAATACCTCGTCACAAAATTTATCTTCTTGGGTTTAAAGCTCAACTGTTTTTCATAAACGTTCTACTTTTTAGCTTGAAAATTCAACTCTCTTGTTGAAAATTCCTCTCCTCTGGTACGAAAAATTAACTGTTTTGTTGGAAATTTAATAGATTTCGACTAGAAATCTGAAGCGTTTTATATTGAATTCTACATTGTACCCATACGTTAATTTTATTTAACCCTTATGTATGTGACGGGTTACCTGCGTGCCCTTTGTTTTTTTAAATTGAAATTATTTTATGTCGGGCACATGCTTCAAAGCTGAAACACCATGAAAGCTCGTAGGTTAATGTAGAATTTACATTCTTACAAGTTTTTGTCCAATTAATATATAAGAGACCGTTGAGATGGTTAGAATTTCTTCGACCTCCGTGGGTATGACGGGTTACCCGGGTATCCACTGTAAATAATTCAACTTTGATTGGTTTCTGGGGGTTGCTGCAAATTATTATAGAATCGGAAATAGAACGTGGAGTATTCCGAAGTTGACTTGTGTGATTGTTTCAAATTTTTATATTTTTTGAGTGTTTTGCCGGGAGGCACTGAGGAATTGTTTAGACAAAAGTACAAGGGGTGGTTTTCAATCGTTGTTAGATATTATTATGTGGTTGGGGATCTAACATGCAATTTTATGAAGGCGTCTTGTGTGATTATGTCAAATTTCTAAAATTTCAAATGGTTTTGCGTGAAGGCTCTTGGGATTTGTTCAATTAAAAGTGCTGGGGTAATTTACGGGGATTTTTGATTATTATTATGAGATAAGAGACATAACTTGTGTTATTTTGAATGTAACTTCCCTCTTTATGTGAAATTTCTAAATTTTGTGATTGTTTCACGTGAGTGCACTTAGGCTTTGTTCTGATAAAAGTGGTAGGGGTGGTTTAGGGAGTTTTTGAATAATATTATGGGGCTTATTATTCGAACTAATTATGCGCCGCACGTCTGTTCTCCTCTTATTAATCAAAAAATTGTAAAAAGGGCATTGGGCACTCGGGTACCCAATTACACCGATAAAGGTAATTTTGTGGTCACACACATAAGGGTTAAATAAGTCATCATCAAGTGAAATGAAAATAGAAATTCTAACTTCAAAAATGGATGGGTATTCGTAATTTTGATGCCACTCTGGAGTGTTCAAGCTGTAGGTGGAGATATGTGACGAAGAAGTGGAGGGGTGAAAAAAGTTTGCAAAATAGCGTAACGCAGTTTTTGAACGGCCCTTTACTAGATTTCTGCCAGGGAATATAATAAAATTTTATCGGAAAATTGAAATCATTTGCGTTCTTTGATTCCAATAAAGGTTTCACGCTATTCTATGAAGGCTACTTTACGTAAATGTACACATATACATGAACTAACCTTATACGACTATGGGGTTCACCGGACTTCGTCTTTATTTTCCATCTCACTTTAACTTACAGGTCTCGTCTCTCTTTGCTCCACTTTTGTCTTCATATGAATGGACACCACTTTCCTTTATTACCATATATTCTATTCATATTTGCATTGCTGACCCTTTTTACTCCTGCCAAGTGTAATAGCTTTAAACTTTGGAAGATTATATGTCTGAAATGGGTTTCCTCAGCACGAAATTCACTTGAATAAATTTTGCGTAATGGGAGCGTAACTTTTTCAATGAATCATGTTGTAAATCATATTTTCCTGACATTATTTTAACTTTTTACGTATGTCTGTTTATTCCAGTGACTAAAAATGAGGTTTCCCCTCTGTTTTACGTTTGAAAAATCAAGAAGAAAAAGTATGTGAGAGACTGAATTTTTCGGGACGATTAGGCACAGACTATTTAAATGCAAGAAGAACAAAATGCATACGATTTAAGTAGAAAAAGTTAGTTATGGCAGATTATTTTCTAATCTTAATAAAAATCTAATCTTTAGTATGCTCAACTTTTTCATCTATTTTCATCAACTTAATTTTGTTTTGCAGTATAATTGTCTTAATTCAGTAGAACGAGACAGATGAGGCTAGACTATTTTTATCGACTTTATATATAAACGACAAAAATATTACGTTTTCAAGTGGAAGATGTAGGTTTCGGTCAGACCTAATTTGAGTTTTGATAAAAATCAAATTATCGATATAACGTAACTTTGTTCAGTATTCCTACATGTATATAAACTTAGTTTCATTTTTCATTTATAGTGTCCTCAACTAAGTAGAATAAGATAGCCATGGTCAGACGCGCTACGTTTAAGTAATTCGAATCTCACTTCATTTTATATCTACAGAAACAAAGTAGAAAAAGTTAGGAAAAGTAGAAAAAGTTATCTCAGAAAGAATGAGAATGACGAAAAAAACTAATAAGTTAATTTGGGATTTTATATCGTAATGAGATATTCATAATGGACATTCTGAAATTCTGAGTCCTAATGATGTCTTCCAATTCCGACACTGATTCATCTCAAAGATTTTCACCACTGAAAAATTTCCCACGCGATTACTTTTGAATATTTATAGATAAAAATCTTGAAATTTCGAACATGGTTATGGAATAGGTCTTTCTTGACAAATTTCAATTTAAGATTTTTCAATTTTCAATAATGCATAATATTTTTACTATTTATTACTATTTATTTATTATTTATTCATATATATTATTTATTATTTTACTATTTTTACGAAGTAGTAACTGTAGACGCATTTATTTCCTTTCTCGAGAAACTCATTCAAAGCTGCATCTGATTTTAAATGATCTTAAAGTCAGATAAAATAATTGTTATGTTGATCTAACATGATGGGAATTCGACACTGAAATTCAATTCGAAGAATTTTCATGTGATTAAAACAGTTCCAAGTGGAAACCTGACTCTATAAGATGTCAAACTGACGTACATACTAATAATCTATCAGAATGTTTGGCAGAGAACAAAATCTAGTATCCAAATCAGCATTTTCAAGCAATGTTAAGTAAGCTGTGAGTACTTGAAGTGACTCCTATCATAATATAATTAGTTAAAATATATCGAATCGAGATTATTATTCAAGACTTTTTAATCTCAGTATCGGGATATAAAAGTTGTTTCTTCAATATCCGAATTAGTTGCTAGGTGGGCACATTATAAATTGATATAACAATGCATTCTTTTGATATTTTTTTAATATGACGTAAAATGAAAAGATGGAATAACAAAAGACAGGTATTACGACTCGATTGAAGCTTAGAGACGTTCAGGATTCAGAAGGTGCATTCAGACAAGCTTAAGGTTCAGATATGTTCGTACTTCGACCGACGTAAGCTTCTTAAAGGGGAACTTTGAAATTTGAATGCAGAATAAAATGCGAAATAAGAATACGAGAGAAAAGGAAATAGGAAGTCGCAAAGCGAAACCGTGGCAATATATATGATTCGCCATTAGTAGCCAATAGAGATCCCGCTAGGTCGTTTTACGTCTGGAAAACGCTTCTTAGTTTTTGATAATCAAAAAAATTCAAGGCTGGAAAATTATTTCAGCTCTAGAAATTATTTGCTATTCATTGAGAAATTAGCCTTAAATTTGATTAAACAAATATTGTTAGATATTAACCGGCCTAGAATGAGAAAATTTGTCATTTCATCACAATTAATGGTCTGAAACGGATGTTAAGCATTTCTCACTTATTTTATCACATTTTAATGATAGTCAGTATAGTCACTCTTCAATTAGGAATATCACTGTAGTGAGTTTCCGATTATATTAAATTCTTTTCAAATTATTTCAAATTCAACCTCAAGTTTTGGGGATTCCCTTGAAATCCACTGAATTCAATGGATGTTTTTTATTTTCAATTTTCTTAATTCACCTTGAAGACTTGTAAGTTCACCATTAATCTTGCATTTCTATCAATTTTATGAAATTCTTTTGAATTTCGTTAAACTCTTCTGAATACACTCTAGTTTCACTGAAATCAATCAAATATTTTGGATTTTTAAATTTTTTATTCACTTTATTCGAATCAATTCTGAATTATTATTGATTTATCCTGAATGCTTTTGAATTCTTTCAAATTCATTAGGGCTCACTTAAATTCTTCTAAATTTACTCAAGTTTACCCAGTCTAATGGATTTTTTTACTTCCTTTCAATTCGATCTAAAGTAATTTAAACTCACCTTTAATTCTTAGGCATTTCATGAAATTCTTTCAAGTTCTCTCAAGTTTTCGTAAATTTATTCCAAACTTGATGATTCAATGAACTTTGCGTCTATGCAATGAGAATTTTTTGATTTTTCAAATATGGTTTGATTCAGTCTTCTTTTTTTATTTTTGTATACTCCCTCCCTTTCACGTGTTTGAGAGTTAATTCAGATTTGCTAATTCAAGTCAGTCAAATTCTTATGAATTTGATCAAAGCCTCCTGAATTTACTTGCATTCTTCTAAAACTACTCTCATTTCAATGAAATCAATGGATTTTTCTGATTGCTCAAGTTCGCGTGAATTCTGTTAAACTCACTCTGAATTCTTTTCACTCTCTATTTACATAATTCAATTAATATTTTCAGATTTTTTTAAACTTCATTCAATTCACTCAAATTCTTGCGAATTCCATAAAAGTCTCGTGAATTCCCTTGAATCTTTCTAAAATGCACTCCTATTTCACTAAAATCATTGCATCTTTGTTGGATATTGCGCAATTAATTTGAATTCTCTTCATTTCAACTTGAAATATCTTCAAGTTTACTTGAATTACTTCAAATTCACCTCAATTTTTCATGAAAATATCCTTAATTCGGTTAAATTCACCTTAAATTCGTATCAATTTCAATGAGTTCTCTAAAATTTTCTTGAATTTTTCTGAATTCGCTCCAAACTCAATACGCTGAATGAGTTTCATTGATAATAATTGTTTTGCAATTCACTTATGTTAACTTCGGCCTGAATTCTGTTGACTTCATTTTACTCAATTCTATGAACACTTTTTGATTTATAAAATTTTATTTTATAAACTAAATTTCTTATATGAAATGCCTCGAACTTCTTGCGTTTCATAATTTGCGTTCAAATCACTCCTATTTTACTGAGAACATTTAATTTTTTTGCATTTCTTCCAATGAATTTAACTTCTTTCGATTTTCACTAAATTTTCTTGAATTCAATCTGAATTTCCATGAATTTCGTACTGCATTCTTCCAAATTCACTAGGAATTCTTTTCAAATATCATCGAATCATTTGAAAAAAACATTATTTCCATTATTAATGAACATAAGTCACTTTTAGTTCATTTTTCGATGTACGAGTCGGAGGCGACTCCAAGGGGAGTAGCAGGCAAATGGGAGGCTAGTTGGAAGCGAGCCGAAGGCGAGCTGTATAAGAGGTGAAGGCGAGCCGGCAAGTACTGTAAACTACACAAGAGTTGGTTGCAGCTGCCTACTCTCAGTGCTTGTTGCACACGATATTTTTTTTGGACAAAATCCGAAAATTCCCGGAAATTTGATTAATTACCGGAAATTGCAGGTATCCAAAAATGTTTGAAAACGTAAAGAAAATTGAATAGTTAACGGAAATTTCAGATATCCCAAAATTTTCAAAATTTTCTGAAATTGATGGAAAACTGATAAATTACCGAAAATTTCAGGTTTCAATAAAAAAATTTTCAAATTTTTCGTAAATTTCAGGTCATTTATGGAAATTTGTCGGTAAATTTAAGAAATTCATCAGGCACTTAAGGAAATTTAGCGGTGAATTGAAGATGTTTATTAGTCACTTATAGTAACTTATAACTTCAAGTTTGTTGAATTACTAGTCACTACTCACAATCAGTCTGCCAAGCGTCAACTCGTAATGAAATGAGGTTATGATTCCGGCAGTCCTAGAAAGTAATTCTGATTTGAAATCCGGAAGCGCGACAGTTAGAAAAAGTAACCATGCTCAAGTGCGCAAGCACAGCAGCTAGAAAGTCTTTTTTATAACTGGTTTTCACCACGGGATTAGAACTGGTCACTTCCCGCACGCAATACTTGCCTCAAAAAGCGAATATTCCGTGCATGTGTTACAAAAATAATACTTTCAAGTGCTACAGAAATAAGAGAAAAGTAGAAAAAATCTCCTGTATAATATTCCACGTATAAATCTATTTAGGAGCCATTTCAGACCATTAAGTGTTATGAAATTACATGTTTTCGTATACTAAGCCGGATAATATATTTAAACAATTTTGTTCGTTTCATAAAGTGTAGGACTTATTCCCTTCAAAAGCAAGAGACAATTTCTAGAGGGGAAATAATTCTTTAAACTTTAATTCATACTTTTCAAAAATTGAGAACTAAGAAAATTCATTTCCAGACTTTTTTGTACATACTATACATTTTTTAACATACAAAATTTATGTAAAATTGAGTAAATTCGATGGTAAGAATAGATGATATAGGCTATAATGGATGAGAGTCAGCCTCCGAGAATTCGATCTACTTAGCAGCAATTTGAGGTTCGAAAACGAGGAAAAGATAAAAAAAAGGAAAAGAGGGGACGCTATCACGTCAAGTGGGATGGGCTCAGTGGAGGGAAACTGATTACAGGGGATGGCAAATCGTCGATAAACCGCCATCAAACTCATTTCAGAGCCATTTGATTCTGATCAGTTTGGAAGGATATGAAGAGAATATGTAGCGACACTCCAAGAGGGACTGCGTTAATGTTGGTATACCTGATTAATCGGAAACTGGAATATCGCGTGAACAGGTATAGTGGGGGATGGCCTGACGCTGTAACTATCAATATATGGTCACGACCAACCCAACTATATAATGCATCTAGCCTGTGGCTTTGATCGACCTCGACGATGCGATGGACATTAGAAGCTAGAAGTCATTTTGGTTCGATTTTGATAGGTAGAACCACAAGTGTCGCATTCTAGGTCGTGATATATACAGGAATCTCACTCAGTTCTCTATTCCCCTTTTTAGGGTTTCTTAGCTTCGGGAAGAAACACTTATAGTTTCTGTCGGGTGTCTATTTGTCCATCCGTCCATCGTCGTGCTTCTTACAAGGAGGGGAAGAATGAGGGAAAATGTGGGAAGGGAAAATAAGGGAAGGGGAAATAGATGAAATAAGGCGAGAGGAAGTATAGAGAAAGTGAGGGGAAATGAGCGGAGGGAAAGTAAGGGAAGTGAAGGAAATTACGGGGTGGAGAAGCAGGTTAAGTAGAGTGAATAAGGGGAAATGGTGGAATGAGGAAGAGGAAGTAGGGGAAGTGAGGTGTAATGAGGGGAGGGAAATTGGGGGAAGCATGAGAAGTGAGTGTAAGTGAGCAGAAGTGGGAAAAATGATTAGAAATAAGGGTGAGTAAGGGAGGAAAAGTAATGGCTCAGAAAGGGAAGTAGGGGTAGAAACTCGTTGGCCGGGGAAGCGAGGAGAGAGGAAAATAGAACTGGCAGAATTTGTAGAAGGTGGGCGAAGGTTGAAGTAAGGGGGGGGGGGGGGTGAAAGTATTGGAAGGGTTGATTTGAAAGACTTACATAAATAGTCTCAATAGGCTACGAAACCCTTCTTTGTAAAAAAAAACTCTTTAAATCAATTAACATATCTCTAAATCCTTGGAAATCTGCGGAAATTGTTTTGAATTCCTTCAAATCCCTCAAAATCCTTTGAAATCCAGTAAAATCTCTGGAAATCAGAGAAAACTCCTTGAAGTCCGTTAAAATTTGGTAAAATACTTTAAAAACTGAGATTTTTCAAAAATTGTATTATGTATTTTCCCAACTCATGAAATTTTTTTAAATCCTGAAACCCTTGTAATCCTTTGCCTACAACTTGTGTGATTTCTATAAATTATTTAATTTTATCTAATCTCCTGAAAACCCTTGACACGTAATTGATCGAGCTGCCCTTAACTGCTCTGCTTTTTATCTGGAGTTAAAATGTAATAAAAATGAAGAAATTTGACATTTTATACGCCTATGCTGGAAGCTTTTCTTTCAGTACAATTTTCCTCAGACTTTTCTCAAATTGAAGCACGTCGCATGTGGAATGGCGATGAAGAAAAAAAATGTACTGTGTTGTGTTCTTATTTTTTATATCATCGGTTAATAAAAGAAAAAAGAAAAAAGAGCAAATTTGTTTTTTTATACCCCTAAGCTCAAACATATTCTTTTATAATAATATTATATATAATAATTCTTCTTTTTACATTATCATTTATGAGGGTTCGATTGAAGATACATTTTTTTTGATCATTTCCTTAATATTTTCAACATATTCTAAAAATATTTGATTTAAAGAATGCAGCAATAAATAAGTATAGCCTATCCGAGTTTTAGGTATCTTGCGGAAAATTATGGAAGTGAAATAATCGCGCTAAAAACTAGACATGGGCACATGGACTTGTTATTCGCAGAACACAAAAACAATTTTTTAGTAATTTTCTTACCCTTTCGGAATTTAATTTTCTCTCCATTCTAAATATAATTATTTAGGATAGTCGTGATTATTTATGTGTATGTATTTATTGTAGAACCAAGCCACACAGTGCCGAGGGCTATACAATTATTTTTTAAACTTTTCTTCAACACTTCTGGACTTTTCAAGAAATATTTAATGTGCCGAATACAGCAATACATTGGTTCTTCCAATTAAAAAATAGAACAATGAAAATCTGACATGATTGAATCGACAGTATCGCCAAAGCAAAAAACATATATATCTCACACTTCACTCAGAAGAAAGATTCTTTGATTTGAAGAAAATTTCTTTGAATTAAAGAAGAAGAATAATTGGCCCTCAGTTAAAGAATACTTTCTTTGATTTGAAAAATTTGATCTTTATTCAAAGAAATTTCTTCATGTTAGAGAAATTGTTTTTGGTTTTAAGCGGGGACCCGACCGAAACTTTCGTTCCATTTCGTTAATTCCAGCTAAACAAAATAATTTTGATCCACTCATTAATGTTTTTTTTTTTATACCATTAAGCCGTTTCCCTTTTGGCGAGCCTCTAGGGGTGGGCGTGATACTACCCGATTCGGGTAGTGTTTCTAGGTGGATTGTTTCTTGTAGTAAATAACTACATGTAATAAATAATGTAAATTAAATGTAAATTAAATGTAAATTAAATGTAAATTAAATGTAAATTAAATGTAAACTAAATGTAATTTCAAATATTACCTAATTTTGGGTGAAATTTAGATATAGCAGATCGAAGTTCAATAAAGAATAATTTTTCTCTGTCAATAACGGAATGGAATGGAAGCTTCGGTTGCGTCTCTGGTTCCAAGATTTGCAAAGTGTTCTTCAAATATGTAACTTTTAAGATTATATCATAAAATCTATTACCTGAATTTATAGTAATTTGAGGGACCTGAAAGTGATCCAAATATACATTTTTTTCAGTTACTAAGAATAATTTATAATTGTATTTAAAATGAGAGAAAATCATTAATTTTTGAGACGCTTGGGTAATAGGGTTAGATTTTTACAGAGTAGTCGAAACTGTCAAGTGCTACTTCTGAGTAGTTAAATATACAAAATTGGATAATTCTGGAGTGGAAAATCGAGGAATAGGGATCGCAATTAAACTAAATGCTGGTCGAGATTACTAACCAAGTCGATAACAAGAGTAACCAAAATGACAGTTGTTAGCTTAACTGCAGAATTGCCGCTGATAACTAACTTGATTGCTTGGGCCGCTGGGCTCTATCAACCTGCTTGTTAACAATAGATCAAACAAAATTCGTGGCCACTGACTGATTGATATGTAAATCACTCTGACCTCAAACTTATCAAACGACTTCTGAGATTGCCTCTTCAACATCTTGCTTCACTATTACATTTTCCGAAGTTTATTTTCTTTTAGGGTAAACAATGAGAAAAGCAGATCAATTATTAATATTATAACATAGTTTTGATTTTGTTGTAGGTGAAAATCGAAAAGTTGAGAAATCAAGAAGTAGGCCCTTAGATAACATTTCAAGTTCTTAAAACCTGATTACTAAGCTTTTGTTTTTGATTACATTAACAAGATAATTAATAATACAAACAACTTTCAGATTGTTCAAAATCATTTGGGATTAAAAAAATAATGAGAATATCAATTATTTTCCTTCTTACAACTAACTTCACTAAATAGAAATAAATTTTGTGTTACAGGATGACAAGTATATCCATAAAGCGTTAGTTCCGTAGAGCTGGAATTACGACATTTTCATATTGACGTAATTTCTAGTGACCAACGGTCAATTTTCAGTTGCACAAATAATCAGTACATGTATACTGGCTATCCTATATGTCTTCACCGGATGCAGAACATTCCAAGAATATTGTAACGCATGCTATAGTAACGTCATGCCCACGTGTTTCATGAGAATCGATTGTGCCTATTTTATCAAGCCATATGTGCGTCAGTGCCGAAGCATTTATAATCACAAAAAGTTCACATATTCTACAAAGCTGCAATCGGGCTGCTATTCAGAGTACAAGATAAAGATACTGCGACTAAAATAGTGAAAGCTATTTCGCTCTCAGCTTCATGTGAAAATGACGATAAAGCAACTAAATCCCATCAAATGCGACAATGGATCATCAAGATTCTCAATCCTTCTCAAAAAGAAGAAGAAGAAGAAGACGTTGACGACGATGGAATAGGTTTCAATGAAGATGACCAAATTCTGTCGAGCGACACTATTTTTGAGATATTTGATTTCTCTACTAAGTGGCTAAACTGCGACAAAAAAATTGATCTCGAAGTTAGACCTATAACCAAGGAGGAATATTATGACGATCACGTGAATGCGTATGAATGATGTCCACAGTTAGGGTTTGGAAGAAGAGAAGAGAGAATCACAGCACAGCTATATATTTAAATTCAAAATTTCATGTCAAGACACTTAGGCTTTCATATGAATAAATCAATAATACAGAAGAATATGAACATATTTTCATTACAGAGGGTGGGCGTTTTTAAACAACAGACAAAATTTCAATTCATAGTGGAAGTGGAGAAACATGTACCAGGTGCGAAACAAAAGACAGTGTGCGAATCATTCTGGATTCAAGGAAAGCAGAAAACTGGGGAGATTTGATTACAAGAAAAAAGCACCAAGGAAAGGAAACGGGAAGAAGAAGAAGAAAACAATTAGGGACAAGGTAAAGAATGAACAGATTTTGGATAAAAAATCGAATGATAAAGAGAACATGTACCGAAACAAATCTTAGAATCAAAGACTGGAAAGGTATAAAAATATTTAAATACAAATCCGAAGACTTTTGACGCTTTGTTCCATGAGAACTTAAGTAAAATTCCTGTACTAAAAAGCGGAACTTCAGAAGAACTGCAGGTAAATAATAATCCAGAGTTTTTTTATTTAGCACGAGAAGCATTGATTCATTGAGACAATTTGTTTATTTAAATTCTAAAACATACTCAACAAGTTTTCAGCAAGTTTTCGTTGCAAAATACAAGACTCTAAAAGAAATTAATTTCCCATTGGGCACATGTAATATTAACAATATCACAATAAAGAGAATTATGTAATAACGTACAAAATAGTAATGTGATGATTTTAACTATGTCACGCAGCACAGACAAATAATCAGAAGTCCTAAGTTGCAACTTATGACAAGCTAGAAATCAGTGATGTCAACCAATTGACTCCTACAAATCTCACTATGAATTTATTTCTATATGTTCATACACGAAGCCAAATTATATCAAATAATATGAAAAGTTGAAGCAAAAAGTACGAAAGAATTGGTGGGAATTTGAAACAAAAATATACTAATTGATTTTGAGATGAATGGTTTTGATTTGATCTTAAGGCCGTTTGAAGGAATACCGAGCTTCGAAACATTTTTGAAGTGCTTTACTAAGGGATGTTCATTAAAGGAAAATGAAATAAGAACCTTTACCTCACCTAATATTATTCCAAACGAACCAAATTCAAAGGACGTAATTTTTCAATTACTAAGAAGAACAAAGGACTGTCGAAAGCACACCTGATCTGGATCAGTACAGACAGTACACAAAAAGTGATAATGAAAAATATAATTGATATCCCTAAATATTTTATCCCAGAACCTAGAATTATAGATATTTTCTGTATGAATTTATTGGTGCTACATAAATTTGTTGTATCATTATTCCAAGATAAATAAAAAAGAACAAAATGAACAGGAAAACAATTCATATGGTATGAATGCATTCGAATCGACAATGTCTACGTGTCGAAGTACACTAAAAGTCTTAATTATTAGAATAAAATGAAAATTATGAAAAAATATGTCTCTAAAAATTTGGTTCCATAAAATTATACAGCGCTATTAAATTTGATACAAAAAATTAGGTTAGTATTGTCCGAAAAATTGTTCGTAAGCACACAAGCAACGAAGATGTTTAAAGTATAACCTTTGACCTCGATAACCAATAGTATAACGAGGCTCAAATCGAATGAGTTTCGCATCTACTGAAAGGGATTTAGTTTCAGGGTGTAATAATAATAAAAGTATTATTCTAAAGCATATTCTTACGTGAGTGTTTTACAGGTAAGAAGTAAATGTTTGTTTGTAAATACTTTCTTCATAAACTAACATCCAAAATATTTTTCCTCTAATAATAAACCTGTGTTACCAGACGACACCGAATTGTTGAGTGATCTTTTACGTGCTTCTAAATTGGATATTTTAGTATAATTAATATATGTTAAGCATGATTTACTTTCCAGTTCTTGAAGTATATTCAATAATCTTTTAATAATAACCAATTTGAATGTGGATATTAAACACTTAAGCTATAAAATTGGTCTGAAACTGTTTTCTTATTGAAGGACATAAAAACTCGGGGACATTTAAAAAGTGATTAGAGCTCTGAAAATATAAGTACACGAGGTGAAAGCTTCGTTTTGTAATTCTGCAATCACTTCTAGAAAATAAATGCATTCCGAAGTTTGATCTAAATTATTATTTTGGTAAATGTTCTAAAAAAATGTTTGGATTCAAAAGTTGGAAATTTTTTGGTCCTGATAGGCTAACCAGCATGCCATTAGAGGCCGTAAAGAATTAGTAGATATTGAAGAAAGAAATCATTGTTTTAAAGATCATTCTTTATTTTTGATGCTCTGAAACACCCTGGCCCTTTTTGAAATATTACAAAGTTTATTTTTATGAGACACACAGAATTAAAAAACCTGTCTTTTTTACAAATGCGCTAAAAATATTTGAATTACACAGAAAAAGGTTTGGTCATGCGAGACTAGCCAGCAACCGATTAAGACTAAAAAAAACTGACTAGATGACGAGGAAAAAATTCATTCCTTTAAAGTTCATTTTTCGCCTTTGGCATTTTTAAAGAACTTTGCTTTTTTTTTGAAAATGTGCAAAAAGATATTAGGGTTTGATAGTTAGACATTTTTTGTCATGACGGGCTAGCCAGCACCCAGATAGGGCCCGAAAAGACCGTTTAGTTTAGAAGGTCTAGACAATGCCCTAGGTGGACGCAATTATGCCTCGATAAATATCTACACGGGAAATGCAAAATAGCAATGTTGTGGTATGTAAACTTTATGCTGAAGACCGTATTTTTTCGAAGTTTTTTAACTTCACTTATTGCTATTCAGTAAGCGAAAAATCAGTATTTTCTAGAATTTTATGATACAGATGAGTTATTTTAAGAGACTTACAAGGCAATTATTAAAAAAAATTAATTTGTTCAAACAAATTTTCTTCCCGCCTGTAAATCGTGAAGTTATTATTTTCTAAAAGTAATGATGCAGTTAATGATAGTTAAAAGTGGTATCTTTTGTAAAATAAATTTTGCAATTATTTTAACAATTAATATCACTTGCTGCTTTATGTAGAAAAGATAGAGAAAATTCCAGTTTTTTCGAATCTCTTACACTATCTCGCTTAGTAATCAGTACTTTCTTATCTCAAAGAAATCGACATGGAAAAAAATCCATAAAGTACCAAAAAAATTGCTTAATTGACCTTTCCTGCAAGAAGGCGAAAGCGAATCAATTACTTCATTAATTCCAGAAAATAATAATTTTTCACGATTTTCAGTGGAAAAAACTATCCCACAAATTGAAATTGTTTATCTAATTGCCAAAAATATGACAATGGAACCTCAAGATCATTTTAATCGCCAAAAATTTTAAACAATAAATAATCATTACTCTTGACATCTATACACTGTATCACTTATTACGAAAAATAATAACTTTTTGAAATTTTCGGAAAAAAAATTGTTTAATGACATAGTCTGAACCAGAATGATTTTGATCTTGAGCTATGCAAAAAATTCATCTCTGTTCCACCAAACTAAGGAGGGTAGATTGAAATTAGTTTAATGATTTTTTTGTTTTTACATTGATCAAGAGAGCGACCATGAGTGAAGTTTAAAATTTGTTTGTAAGAAAATGACCTAATACAAAATTAAAACTTTAGTGTTTTTTGTGTGCTATTTTATTTTCTGAAGGCATTTAGGGAGTGACATTTTTTCGAAGACCAAGCTTTTCCAATTTAAAATCCCATGTTAATTTCAAATGCCTGGGGCACTGGTTAATCTTAAGCAATTAGGAGGGGGGGGGGGAGTAGATCATTAAAAATTGATTTTTTAGATCTCCCTCATGTTCATAAATGTTGTAAATGAGTAGAATGTCTGAATTTTTCAAATTATTATTTTATCTACAGCCGTCTTTGGTAGTATAATTTCAACCTTGTAAACCCTTAAGTTCAGGCAGAAGGCAGATTTTCTCCGTCTCTAAGTAAATTCGTTTTCGAGTAAACGTGTTGCAGATTCGGAATACGAAATCAGGGGTTGACACGCGTCATTTACTTCTCATTACACGCTGATCGTTCCATTGCATTTGCATCGATAATAAGACGGAGAAATCTTTAGCATAAGAAACGAGTCGGTCTGCGATTTAAAGTTTCTTGCCCTACCCTTATCCAAGTAAAATATAACACTGAGATTGTATTTAGTCGCGAATTTGTTTCCATATATATTCGCTTTTAATGATATATTTTATTTTGTGAGACAACTAACTTTGGTCATTAACCAGAATATAAATTATATCCCACTAACAGTAAATGCGCGCGCGCAAAGTACGCGTTCAGGATTCTGCATTATTATTTCCTAACATAAAGAGATGAAAAGTAAAAAAAACTTTTATTAGGCAAATTTTCAAACAATATGATAATTATTAATTTCGAATTGCGAGAGCTCGAAATGGCAAAAAAATATATTCAATGATTGTGAATTGGAAACGGTCCAAATCAAACGATTTTAGATTAGGTAGAATTTTAAAAAGGACAATATCTCGAATGGAATGAATAGGAATTTAAGTTATGTCACGTTTGAGTAAAAGCTCTCAGAATTGAACAATTTTGAATTTAAAATATTTGAACTAGAGAAATTTTGAATAAGAAGCTTTCAAAATTGACAAATTTCAAACTAAAATTCTGAAAATTGGACAATTTCATTAGAAACGAGTTGAAATTTTTCCATTTCTAATTAACAGTGTTTAAAATTGAGCAATT
This sequence comes from Andricus quercusramuli, assembly GCA_932178445.1. Classification (NCBI taxonomy): domain Eukaryota; kingdom Metazoa; phylum Arthropoda; class Insecta; order Hymenoptera; family Cynipidae; genus Andricus; species Andricus quercusramuli. The sequence goes on from CAKNXH010000879.1 coordinate 464,577, forward strand.
TTGTTTTGTATCGAAGGATCCCGGAAATAATTTTTTCTAGATTGGAAATTTCAAAGATAGGAAATCTTCAAAGTGGTGAAAATTGAATAATTTCATATCAAAGTTTCGAAAACTGGATCATTTAAAATTTAAAGAAATCAAAATTGTATCACTTAGAATTAAAAGCCTCAAAAATCAGAGCGATTGAATTTTTACAATTTGAAATTGGCAGCTGAATGGAATGTTCCAAAGGCAAAGCTTCTGATACTGCAGAAATTAAAATTATTCTTATATAAAGATTATTATACTTGAATATTAAAATTTATTAGGCAAATTTTTCTATGATCAGGAAATCAAGCCACCTTCATTTTCACCTGTAAAATAGGAAAAATTTCAATAATGAACCTTCAAAATTGAATTATTCCAATAGAAACATTGAAAATTAAGTCATTTTGAACGAAATGTCTCGTCGTCTCGAAATTCGGGATGACTTGTCCAGTATTTTTCATAAGTTTCGCTAGGTGTCCCGAATTTTCAGGACGAATAGTCCATCCCCTTTTCCAACTCCACGATCTTTTCGGGACGTTTAGACGCAGCTGATTTTAAATGCGGAATATAAAAATTGAAAAAATATCTGCTTTACAGAATGTTAAAAATTAAACAAGTCCGAACTTCAATCAAAACTCAAAACCTTTTTTAATTATCAATAACTATGATATTAAAACTTTTTATACCTGAAACCTATGAAATTTCAATTATTTTAAGTAAATTTTAATTATTCAAAATTTCAAAATGTTTTTCATACTTTTTACAACTCTACAATTTCGATTTCCATTGTAAAATTCAAACTTATGAAAGAAAAAAATTGAAAATTAGGTGTTGAACATGTATATTCAGAATTCTAAAATTTGGAATATTCAAAATTGAAGAAATTATATTCAATTACTAAGGTATCATTTTCAGATAGTTCTATTTTTATCTATTTACATAAAATAAGTTTTTTCCAAATTTTTAATTTTAAATCAATTAATTGTTAAGCCTTCATTATGATTATTATTAATTGCTGATATCTTTCAATTAAATCTTCTTCAATTTTAAACAAAAGGTGATTATGATCCCAATGTTCTTAATTGCAAAATTTTGAGCATTCCAATCCGAAATTATTTTTTCAAGTTCAGTGTGAAATGCTCAACATTCTGGAACATTTTCACATGAAAAATAATTCAATTTACAATTCCTAGTCCTAAAATTTTCTCGTCTTAAAATTTTGAAAGTTTAAATCTCAAATTATTAAATATGAAACTGACTATGAAGGCTTTCAATATGAAATTTTTGAAGATTTAATAGTCAAATTGTTCTGACATTTTTAATATTTAAATATGAAAAATGAAGGCTATGAATCGAATAATACTGAAAATAACAGTGAAATTCTCAATCTCTATCGTAACTGTAGTGAAGGTATTTGAAGAAGAAAACTTAACATTTTCTTCAGCGAGAAAAAAAATAAATAAAGGATATTTGACCTCTATTTTAGACCCTCCATTTTTTATATCCTTGCTTTTAATGCAGAAAAACTTCAGTTTCAAGGTTTCCACAATAATTATAAATTGAAATTATAGACATTTAAAATGTGGTTAATATGATTGATATACGTATCATATTATGTGGTATCAGTTGACATTCAAAATGATTCGATAGTTTTTTTTTACTAAAAAATATGATTTCTGTCCAAAAAAATCACTGTCATTTTTATTTTCACCGTTCAAAATTGAAGAATTTCAAATATTGTGAAAATCAAAAGTTTAATTTTTCTAAAAACGTTGAAAACTAAATCTAATTGGATACTTCCAAAAATATTATATTTAAAGCTTAAAGCGTTGAAATTTGAACAATTCTGCACTTTGTTTTAAAATTAGAGCATTCCTAAATTACAAGCTTGCAACTAAGTTGTTAAAAGTTATTAATTTCAAAATTATGCCTCACGATTTTGAAATTTTAATCAAATTAGTCTGATGTGCAGAATAATTGACATCAAAATCAAGGATAATAATTTCATGTTGACAAGTGTCATATTGACATGTCAGAAGGTATCGCTGAACAGAAAACACGCGAAAAGCGAACTAAAACATAGGAGCTAGAATCTGGAGAAAATTAATGAATTGTAGATTATTAAATGCATACTGTTATAAAATGTGAAGAATATAAAAGTTAATTAGCTGAACTATCATATTTCACAAAAATTAATGCTAAATTATATTGTTCCAATTTTTCTGGGTTTTATTTGTCTTTTAACAGAATTTTGATTTAGGCTAAACTCATAAAAGTAGAGAAATTTGACTTCAGGTTACAATTCACAGAATTAATTTCATTCAAGTGGGTGAAGTATACTATTGAATTGATGAGGCACATAGAGGTCAATACCCCTCTTAAACAAAAGCAAACATTCTTTAGCATAATATGAATTATACTCCAATGAAATAATAATTCCATTGAAATTGTTTATACTTTAAGCTATTATAATCTTATTTAACTTTCATTTTAATAAACGTTTAAACTTATTGCCTAATTAGAATCAGCTTAAGTAGAAATGGAATGCAGTAGCAAGACCAACTATGAATCTAGAGCAATCCAGTACTTTATGGTCTGGACTTCTAAATTTCAATGTATAAAAACAGTTTTTTCTCATAAGCAGGTTATTTCGTAAGTTCCATTTTCACACGGTTTGTGAAAGGAAAACTGAAACAAGAATTTTCTAGTCTAACAAAAATGAATTTTTGATGAATATTATCATAAGCTGTACGTTCTACTCACGAATCTACTTCGATGGAAAAGCTCTTTTTCTGCAGCCCGATCGTGTTTGCAATGTTAAAGTGCCGTAATTCTCTATTCTAGTCCCTTTACACTGGCTATCTAAAAGCAAGTGAGCTTTACCATAATCCAGGGCACATTAAAGTAATGCATTCTAGTGTGCAGGATACCTTGTGGTCCCTCAGAACTCTCGTACATCATATAAAATTATTTATCTAAAATATCAAACTGAAAATGTTCACTGGGCTTCAAAAGGTGTACACTAGCATAAAATCTAAAGGGGGTGAAAAATTTTCTTTTTATTCTTGGAATAAAGAAATTCGAATGACATTCAATAGAAAATTTATATCTTTAGGGCAGGGCTCTCCAGAAGGCAGTCACATACTGCAAGGACTGCCAGTGGCAGTCTAGAGATTAGGTCAAATAGGCACCAATAATTATCCTGCTACTCGTTTCTAATCCTTCACGGTGAATGACAGTTTGAAATAAAAAAATGAAATGTGTTCTGAATTCAAGTGGTAAAAAAATCAGACCCTACGGTGTTGAACAATAAGTCGTGATGAGCCGTGACCGTAACGACCGTAACCCTTTCAAGGGCTTCTGGAAGCCGAAGAAAAAAATGACAAAAAAACTTTCTGGTAGTCAGACACTTGTCGTGGCAGTCAACACCTACTGAAAGTGATGAGCCCTGTTCTAGGGTCTCCCGGGCCTTCACAAGAATTTTGTTTTGTTCATTTCATGATATACATTTTGCGATATTTATTTTTTTATTCAATATCTTGGGCAATAGGTTAGGATTTTTCCTAAAAAATACATTTTCAATTTGTAAAGAGATAACAATTGAAAATATTATTATCAAACAAATTTTGGAATATTAGGAGTTTTAAAACTGGTTAAACGTTTAAAGTTGAATAATTTAAAATGGAAAGTGTTTGAAATTCGAAATTTTGAGACCGAAATGTTGAAAATTGAATAATATCATCAGAAAGAAGTATAAATTGGTATAGGTCTCTATTCAAAGTGTTCAGGATTAAGCAATTTGATTTTGAATTAGAAAATCTCAAAACGGAATGATTTTTAAATAAAGTTTTGAATAGGGCTAATTCAAAATGTTCAAAATCAAATATTTTCAGATTGGAGCTTTGAAAATTGGATTATTCAAAATTCAAAATAATTGGAATCGTATTATTTGTAACAAAAAGCTTTCAAAATTGATTATTTTAAAATTGCAAACTTTTGAACTTAAATAATTTGAAGCAATTAAAAGTTGACAATTTGACATTGAAAACTAAGTTGGATGTTCCCAAGCTAATTTTATTTGCAAAATTAAAACTTTTGAAAGAAGAAAATGGAAATTCAGAGTTCAAAATGAAAATTCAGAACTGTAGAATTGTGACCATTTAGAATTAAAGGAATCATTTAACTATTGGGGTATAAGTTTCAGGTAGTTTAATTTTTATATTTTTTGATCTTAAATAATGCAATTTTTAATTTTTCAGTTTCAAATCTTTCAATTTTGAACACGTCATATAGAATTATTATTCATTTTTGAAATCTTCCAATCAAATATTCTCCAATTTTGAATGATTTATTTGTTGTATCACTGCAACTAAAAATCAGATAAGTTCAAGATATTATATAAAAAAGAAAGGATTAAGAAAATACTACAAAACTTCACCATGATTCCAATTTTTCAAGTTGCACAATAATTTCAAGCAATCAAATTTGAAATAGTTTTTTTAAGTTAGGTTTGAAATGATTAATATTATTAGAAATATTTTAAACTACAAATATTTCAAGCTATAAATTCAGAAAGTATGAAGTCTTTCAGTTTGATATTCTATGAGCTTAGACAATTTTGGAAACCGGAAAGTTTTATACGCTTAAAATAGGAACTAAAAGTTATTTTAATTTGAATTTGAAACTAGAAAACTATAAAATTTGAAATTGGAAGCTGCAATCTTGAAGCTCCAAGCCTTCTATTACGACCGTAGATGATTTATACTACAAAACGTCGTAAGCTCGTAATTTTGTCAAAACTCACGTTGCAAGTATAAGATTTATTTCCGCGTTTGTACAGAGCCATTTCGAATTTTCTAATCCTATACAACCACCAAGTAGACAACATCTGATCGGGCCGATCTCAGGCTATGTTTTCCCATTTGTAAACCCAACATCAAACTTTGTCATAAATCTCTCTCTTTTTATCTCTTGTGTAGTTTGATCATCGCATGTTTGTTTAAAAATAAATTAATAACTGAAATAACATTCCTGATTTATGAATCCGCTAAGACGACGATAGCATAGACAATGCAATTTTTTCACTAAAATATGCGACTTCTGGAAACTACATGCTTTCTAATTGGAAACTTCAAAAATGAATGAATTTGAACTTGAAGCCTTAAACAGTAAAAATTCCCAATCTTCGATTAAAAATTGAAGCATTTTTGAATTATTAGCTTGAAAATAAGTCTTTGAAAATAATTAATGTTCAAATCGTGTATCGGAATTTTTATAATTCGTTTATTTTAATTTGAAGTGCAAAATCAAAAAATGAAGAATCAACGATAAGGCGTTTTCATACAACTTCATATTGAAGACAATTTTATAAGATGTCAAACTGATATGCAGAGTGAAAACCACTTTGCAGTGGACAGAATAAAATTCCACAACATTCAACTGCATCGATTTCCAAAATATGGAAGGATGTTCTTTTTGAATAAAGCTTACATATTCAATTGAATAAATTCAGAGAAAAAATATCACGCAATCAGTCAATTCGCTAGACTTGCAATGGGTATCAATAGTGTTTCCAAGGTTTTTGGGGTCGCCGATCACGAATCCGGTATCAGAATTTGAAAATTCAAAATGGCGGATCCAACATGGCGGCTATTTCAGTTAGAATTGCGATTTGCGGAGTAATTCACTTGGGAAAAGGTATACGGGGGTTTCCGAGGTCGCCCATTATGAATACATATGAATTCAGAATTTCAATATTCAAAATGGCGGACCCAATATATAGGGTCCACTTTTTGAAATTTGAAAAATTTAATACTGGATCCGCAATCAACGATCCTGAAAACACCCTTACACCTTTTTTCCAAGTGAATTACATAGAAAATTGCAATTCTAACCTTAAATAGTCACCATATTGGGTTCGCCATTTTGAATATTGAAATTCTTAATTCATATTCGTAATGAGCAAGCCCGTAAATCCCCTTAGACCTCTTTCCAAGTGAATTACTCAGAAAACCGCAATTCCAACCTAAAATAGCCGCCATATTGGATCCGCTATTTTGATTTTTCCAATTCTGATACCGGATTCGTGCTCAGCGACTTCAAAAACCCTAACAAATTTTACACAAATACAAATACAAAATTTACAAAATACAACTTATCATAAGATTATCTTAAGAAGTCTGTCCAAGGCCGAATTTATTCGAAAAAATCGAAAATTTTCCGTCTTTGTTTGTTTGTAAATAATTGAATGAATACATTTTCGAATTTTCAATCACAGCATTACGAAGCCTAAGTACTAATGATGGTGTAAAAGTTTATTCGAGAGAAATTGAGCTGTAAACGGTCGCGGTATGAATAAAAAACTGAAAAAAGTTTGTTGTATCATATATATGATAGGTTGCGCGTCAAAGGGTTAATAGATAATCGTTTCTGGTATCGCTCCTGGGCATGAAAAAATACTCCATTTTCGATAATTTTATTTCATTATCACAGAAAAAACAAAAGTGAATTTTGGCTGTGGGTAATTTTTAAGTAGATAAATTTGAATTTTTTTGCATCGAAACAATACAATATTTAATAGAGTTGTCATGGTCACCATTTCCCATGTGGTGGGTCAATCCTAATATGTGAAGTTATATTTGTTGCAGGTAAAAATTACTCTGAAATCGCTGTGAAGCTTATATTCCGTTCTTTCCGTGATTAGTACACGCACTATTAGAATAACCTTATTGACTAATAAATAGATTGAAACTATCATTAATATAAAAAAATCGTAGGAGCTTAAATTTTTTTTCATCTCCGACATTCCGTGACATTGGTACGATTTGACGAGATGTTCAATCTTCATACAATTCAACCTGACTTTTTATGAGAGAAAAGTGAAAAATTTTAACATAGCTTAGTCCTAAAATAGATATCCCTTTCGAGTCACCCCTTAGCACAACTAAAATTAAATTATTTTTGCCTACTATTTAAAAAAAACGCAAATTTAAGAACTTCAACAATCAAAATAAACAAGAACAACCTTCAACTTAAAGTAATTGTGAGATAGTCGCCGAACTGCTAATTTTGACAGCGACATTTTTCGCAATGTTTTGATTATCTGCTGTTGGTGATCTTCCGTCGAAAAATTTAATATCAAATTAAAGGTCCACAAATATTTATGAATAATAAAGAAAGAAAGCTTTTTATCTATAAAAATTGTGCATCAAACTTCCAATTTTGATGCCAATGTATAAGCATGCAACAAAAAGATTTTATTTAAGTTAAAAGTTTGAATAATCAAAACACTAATTTTTTTCATGCTAAAAATTAATTTATTGCTCTCACACAATAGTTAACTATAATATTTTACTGAAAATTTGTCAAAAAATCTGGTATCCTCATCGACTGTCAGGTGGTTTCCTCTATTATATAATGAGTGAACTATAAATAAAATATGTGGATCATGATTATATTTAAAAGATTTAATGCTACGATAAAAAATGCTTTTTTCATACATTCTTTTATTTTTCTTATTTTCATTGCCCTCAATTTACGTCGCATTGTTTACGATGCCATTATTGCAATATTCATGGTTTTCATAAGAAGGGATGCAAATTTTCGTTGCAGAATTTCTAACCCCAAATGGTGCCTGCGAGCAGGTGTGCAAAGAGGCTTGAAGCTGAATGATTCAGCTGCCTCTAAAGTGGAGCTTTCACTAAAGAAATATGAAAAATTCCTCTTTTTTAACTTTCTCGCAAAGCAGGACAAGCACCTTTCCTTCTTGTTTCGAATTTTTGAAAAAAAATGCATTTTAATCCTATCATTCATCAGTACTAGAAACTACCACAACCATATATTTAACTTTATATAAAAAAAGCTTGATACCTCGAATATATGGCGCCCTATATATTGTACAACTTTACATCACGTAATAAGATTTTTCTACAATTTTCAAGAATTTCCTTTCACTTCACTTTACTTTTTCCTCTTTTTGCCTCAGTTTATATTCCTTCCTTTGATTTTCTTACTGCTTTGTGTAACGCGTACTCTATTGTGCCTAGCTATTTGGCGAACATTTAAATAGAGCTTTTCTAGTAAATGTGGTTCAATTTTTATACTCCATAATTCCATGTATGCTTATTATTTTGTAATGAGACTTCCTATAAATCTTGAAAGCAATACTCTTAGGATATAAAGTAAAATCCCATGAAGAAGCGAAAATTTTTTACAGTGTGGTCCCCTGATCCATCGATTTCGAATTGAATACAACAAAGACCTTCAGGTCAACGTAAATATTTCTTTTTTATTCATATTATTTACAATAAGTAAGAATCATTATTTGCGAGAAGATGAAGTACTACTTTGCATTTGAAAAATATGGATAAAAATCAAAAAATGTCAATGATTCAATTTTGAATTGAATACAAAAAAAGTACTTGAGATCAAAATGATACGATTACTTTCTAATCATATTAATTACAATACGTAAAAAATAATTATTTGCGAGAGAATAAAGCACTACTTAACATATTTTTATATCGTTTTTTTATTCGACAATAATGTGCACATTTAAATTTTGTTTCAAACGGTCCCATTTTTTGCGTACAGTAAAGAAACTCCTTAAGAATAATATTTCGAAGGTCCCAATACTTTTGTAAATTTATTTCTATATTAAAAAATTGATAAACAAAAGTGCTGCTTCAAAATTGAAAATACTTGGAGATCTGTTTTTCAATTTTTGGTTCGGGATATATGTAAAAACAATGGTTAGTTCTTCATTAAAAAAATACAAAAGTGATTGTTGAATTTATAGAAAAATGTAACAAAAAAATACTTAACTTAGCCGTTTGACGTTCTGAACGCTTAACTCTTCAAGCATAACCGACGAGAAATTTGTCCAAGCTAAATAGTATGTACAATTTTTCAATGCCTCGTAACAAATTTCAATTGATCAAATAAATTAGAGAAAAAATACAGATATACGTCAATTTTCAACTAATCGATTGCGTCTTTCAGCAAAATCAATTTCCAATAACTTGAAAATATCCTTCGCTTATAGTACCTTATAAACCCATAATAACTGTTTATTTTATTGAAAATTTTATAAGCAATTAAACAGACAATTTTATTAACAATTTTATAATAAAAAATCACGACTCAACTACTTTTCTACAAAAGGAATGGACAGCAGTGACTCAGGAAGAACCTTATTAATTAGAAGACTTTGTCAGGTGAGAATAATTGTCCTCTATTTAAATAAATTTTCTGAAAAAGAAACAGATTTACGTAAATTTTCAACCAACTGATATAGTTTTTTCAAGCAAATTAATTCAAGTTACTTGAAAAAATTCTTCCCTAATGATACTTTATTAACAAAACAATAATTGATCATTTTATAAACATTTCTTGAATAAATTCGCAAATTGACTGCTTGTCAATGAAATGGATGTCGTTTTTGTCGAAATCGACTGCCAATGACTCAGAAAGGGTCTCCTTCATCAGGAGAATCTGTCAGCCGACAATTGTGCATTTAGATTTTGAACAAAATACAAATAAAATGTGAAAAATGAAAGAACGCTGCACCCAGAAGCACAAGCACTGTAGCAAAGGCCACCACACTTATTGAAATTTAAGTTTTTTAAAGAAACGGTTGCTTTGTCTTAAAAATGGAAAAAATCATGGATTTTCAAGTTATTTATATAAAAACAATTGTGGTAAGAAATTGACAAAAATCTGCGTTTGCTCGTAACATTTATTGCGCTAAATAACAAGTTATGCAACCTCAGAATAATTCTCCGAATAATTTTTGTTCCATTTCATTAAAGGAACGGAGTTTCCAAAGCTGAAAATGTTTTTTAATTCTGCGGAAGTGCTGGGATCGCTATTGCACCAAAGAAAAGAATGTACTTTTCCAAATCCAACTCAAAAATTTGAAACAGGGATGAAAACAGAAAATTGTATTTGCTTAACCTAAGCTCTTTCAGCCCCTTTACATTTTCTCTGCTAACCATTCTGAAAAATTCAATTTTCTTTCTCTACCATTATTCAAAAGTTCTAACTGTAAGTTAGATTTATAAACGTGCATTTTGGAAGTTGATACGAGAAAAAATACGGCTACTATTTTGACATTTCTTCACAAATGAAATTTTCACTTTTTTGACAGTTTAGAGATTGCCGCACTTCTAAGGAATAGAAAGACAGTTTAAAAAAATAATAATTATAGAACTGCAAGGACATAAAAGTTGTGTTGAGCCAACGTTCTTTCTGCCGAGGCTTCAATCAGGAAAATTATTTATCTCAACACATGCGTATGACATTCCAGAGATATTATGTTGTCAACTTTTTCATTTTCACCCATATAGCGCCCAACACATTGTGCAACTTCACTTCTCATAATTAGATTTTTCTACAATTTACCAGAATCCCTTTTAGTCCGCTCTACTTTTCCCTCTTTCTGCAACAATTTTTATTTCTTTCTTTGATTTCCATTCTGCTTCGTGTAACGTGTACTCTATTGTGCGTTTCTTCGAATAGTCAATTACTTTACTCGGATGAAAATTTGCATTTCCTCCCTTTTTTGTAAGAAGCGCAACAAAGCTTGAAAGTTCAATACACATTCCAATGAACTTCCATTCTCCTCTCTCCATCAGGCATTAAGCAGCTGCTAGTGCATATATACACACAAACATCTACAGGAAAACTGCATCTCTATATCTATTCACAGTAAAGCCCGAGAAATCAAACCGTTGCATATAATTCCGATTATCAATTTCAGATCAAAAAGATCTGCCTTTGCAGATCCAAAGTTAATTTTTATACAGCTTCATTTATTAGTTAGTACATGTTAATTGATGTTGACAAGGTAAGAATTTAATTAGAAGCTGTTGGATTTTGTTTGTATACTGGTTCATGTATACCAACACCAACACCAGTATAAAATCAGTATACCAACAAAATCCAAAATCTTTTAATTCGTTCGTTGATGTTGAGAGGAAGTTATTATACTTTTTATTGAGAGTCGTAAGTTGGTCATAAGTGACGTAATATTTCTCAAACCAGGAATGTTCTAAAAAATTTTGATTTCTAGGGTAAGAGAAAAATGTAAACTTTTCTACGTTGGGCTATAAATCTCGATGGCTCTAGAAATTAATGTTTTTCTTCCTAAAAGTTTTTCTTTGGATTTGCCTAGTCACGAATTCCAGTTCTGGAAGATTCTCAACTTCTTTAGAAAAAACGGAAAGAGTTTTAGCAACCGTTAAATTTTCAACTAAAACAAATCAATCTTCAACTAAATAGTTGAATTTTCAATCAAGAAAGATTAATTTTCTAGCAAAAGTTTAATGGATGAATCTCCAGTTAAAAAAATTAATTTTAAACTTAAAAACGAATTTTGAAATGAATAGTTGAATTTTTAACCAGAGATCCAATTGGAACGATGAATTTTCAACTATAATGAATAATTTTTCTATGAAAAAATTATTTTTCTACCGACGAAACGATTTTGGAACAAAATAGTGCAATATTCAAACAGAAAGATGAATTTTTAACCAAGTAAATTTCCGACCAAGTAGTTGAATTTTCAACTAATAATATTATAGTTTTTACTTAAGCCAAAAAAAGATTTCAATTCGAAATCAAAAAAAGTTGTATTTAACCAAAAAATACCAATTTCAAACAAAATGGTTGAATGCTTAACCAAGACAGATTAATTTTCAGCCAAACAATTGCATTTTAAAACAAATACAATTTTATTTCAATTTAAAAGTTAATGAACTTGAAAAGTTTATATTCTGCAAATATAATATAAGCAATTGGAATTTTCTATTAATATAAAATTTCTAAAAAAAAGATTATGACTTAAACCAACAGACGAATTTCAAATAAAAAAAGTTTCCCACACAGAAAAAAATATGATCCAAAGAAGCAAATTTTCAAGTAAAAAAAACGTATCTTTGACAGAACAGTTGAATTTTTATCAAAAAAGTGAATATTCAACCACTATAGTTGCATTTTTCACCAATATAGTTGAATTTACAACAAAACAATTAGATTTTTGACTAAATAATAAAATTTTCACATCCAGGGAAGTAATTTTAAGAAGTCTACGTAATATGTACTTTTTTCAATTAACGCCTTCCAATCGCATATTCGTCAAAATTGGTGTTTTTGCGAACCTTCGCAAAGGGAAGCATCATCCCAAACGAAATTCGAACTTTCGTTTTCTTCGTACTACCTGAATGTAGACGGCTATGACTTGGTCTTGACATATCAACAGGCACTTGACAGTTGTTACTTATGAAAATTCATGGAAGGTAATTGATCTTGACAATCTAATCATTCTGATGCGCAACTTGCTGATCAAATGAAAAATCCGAAATCTATATAAAAGCGTTACATGTCAGTTTGATGCAATTTTAACTGGCATGTGCTGTTTATAGCCAACTATGAATATTCTCCCTTTTCCCAGGTTGGTGCGTAAACAGCCTATGAAATTGGTAAATCATTGATTTGCGCGAGATGATCATCATTGGCATCCTGCGCCGAGCTGCAATGGCGTCCGGGTGTTACACCTATGCAGTTCGAAACAAACGACAGATTCCATGACAGGGAATTTGGGGCACGGAAGCTGCGTACTGATTCTAGCGCAAAGCAAACGCCCCGGTTTATCCGAACGTATCTGCAGATTATATGTATAGATGCAGGATGTCCTGGTGCGAGTGGATATTGATTGGTAGGTGGACTTGACAGGGCAGTGTGCCTGCTTGCGAACTAACCATTCTGATGTTACATCTATCGACTACCTATGTCAATAGGACAATGACCTCGAAAAGGTAGAGTCGAGTACCAGCTCAGAAGTACCACTCAGTACGAGGGTATTCAAATATTGTAAGAAACTTTTTTATTAGCGCAAAGCAAGTACCACTTCCTTAGTTCCGGGATCTTGGAATGGACCCTCGAGAGTGGCAAGAACGTAGTTTGCATTACTTTGATTCTATTTACAATTTACACCTTAACTCTGAGCTGCGCCTTAGCACTCCGTTTTCTCAATCAATACGTCTTAGACAATGCATTTATTATAGAATAATGAGAGCACCCTCTCGGTCCATTAATTTTCCTAATGAGTTTCCAAATGAGTCCAACTACTTAATGAGTCATTAGTTCAGAGCTATGAAACAATTTATGGGTTTAAATCTTCGTCAAATTGATTTCGTGATCCAAGTAGGAAAAGCAAAGTAGCGTGAGACAGGTTTGAAATTTTAATAGAAATATATGACAATGCCACTTTTTGCAACATGATGATAATATCTACTTATTGTGAGTAGAAAAAGTGCGCTAAGGCTAGACAGCTGAATCTTCCACAACAACTGAGATCTTATATGAAACAAATGAGATAATTGGAGACTAGCTATTTGTGCTATAGAGAATTTTTACTTTTCCATGATTGTAGCCTACACATAATTTTAACATTCACGTAAGATAATTGTTCCATACATCCAAATTGCATGAAAATGGATAAAAAAAGTGGAGATAAATCTATATATATATATATATATATATATATATATATATATATATATAGTCAATATCTTTCCATTGCTTTTCTGATGTACAATAATATATGAGAATGAGTGAAAACAGTCAGTATCGTGTGGACGAAATAGAGAAAATGCATAATTCTCCTAATGAGTCTCCAAACTATCTGAGCAGAAAAAGCAGGATGTGTGAAGACGGGATTGAACATCAAACAAAAATACATGACAATGCCACATTTAGCAACGGGACTGATGATAATTACTAATTTTGAGTAGAAAAAGCGTGTTAAGCCAAGACAGTAGCATTGTCCACAACAAATTACATCCTGAATGAAATGGATATATCATAGTAAAATGAATCACAAGAATTTCCTCAATTGTCATCTCATTTATAGTAAAAACGTATGTCATAGCAAGACATCATAAATAGAGACTAGCTATTTGTGCTATAGAGAATTTTCTCTTCACTATCATTTCAAGCCAACTAAAATTCACGTCAAATAGATTTTACTCAAAAACGTCAATAGAAAAAAGTAGAAATACATCTACATAGGGCCAATATTTTTTCTTTCCTTTCCTTATGCACGATAACTTTTTGGGCTTGAAAAAATGGTAACGAAGCATCACGTTTGAGTATATCCCGAACAAAAAATTGAGAACTAATGTCTCGAAGTATTTTGAATCTTGAAGTAGCACTTTCATGCATTAATTTGTTAATATAAGAATAAACAAAATTTTTCCTAATGTTGTAACCTGCCATATATTTTTGTGAAGGAGTGTCTATACTGATAGTATAAGGTTTTGCATAAATATAAGTAGTTGTGAAATGACTAAATCTTTTATAAACACTAACGAGTTTTCAAACGAGTCCAACTACGTAATGAGTCGTAGTTCTGAACAAATGAACAGTTCATGGCTTTAAATCTTCTTCGCATTGGTTTTGTGATCCAAGTAGAAAAAGCGGTCTTCAGCAAAGGGAACATTTTAACTTTTTGAAAATAGCACAGTAAGTGGAAAGGGTGGGTTATGATGAGACATATCGGTTCTGGTTGTGGTCCCATTAGAAAATGACGAGTGCGATTCGCTTTATCCACCGAGAAAAATAGTGCCAATAGAATCCCAATGAAATTCCAAATGAAGTTCAACTAAAGCACCAGGTACGATACAAATCAGTGCTAAAGTTTCAAATTTTCTATAAATAAGACAAATATACTTGACCTGTTCCATTTCATTGTTTCCAGTTTTCAGGGAATTGGTCTAAAGTAACGGAGAAAAGTTAGAAATTCCTTTCGTCTCAGCAGGAATTTTAGTTATTTACTTAGTTATTAAGTACTTATCAGCAGGATCTTCCAAGAATATAAATCCTAAGCGCGCTTGTGAAAATTAAAACAAAATGGATTATTACAGTACTGCCTAGATTTTGAGAGAGAGAGAAAATAAGACGCTTCTAGTACTTTTGTCCTCAAAAGTTTTTCATTAACGAAAAGAATGTGGAATTGTAAGCACTCCCAAACATATTGAAAAAAATACAGTGCTACTATTTTTTATTCCCTATTTGGACTTTTAAAACTTGTAAGACAAGTTGGTACTATATTATCAAATGTTCTCATACCCGATATTAAAACAGGACTGTTTTCAATCATAATATGATCACAGTGGTACTTTTTTTCACTCAGGTTAGGCTATGGGAAGCTGAAAACATCTAGCCCCACTTTGTAAAGCAATTGAGTTTCGTTTAGAAAATACTTTTTTATGTTTTTATTTACATACTGAATTTAAACAAAAAAATGAAGTTCCACTATTTTTCACCCATAATTCAATTAATAAGAAGTTGGAAATATTTGAAAATCTGAGTATTTAAAGTGAGAACATTAGTTATGGATAGTATTCAATTCTTTCTGACTCCAACGGAATTTCTATTAAATTATAAAATCAGTACGTAGCGTCATCCATATCTGGACATAGTGGTCCTCAAACTGACCCTCCAAACTATGGAAAAATAGTTATATTAATCTTTTTCTTTGTCTTTCCTGTAAAGTAAGATTCAATGGAGTTAGGCGGTTCCAGTTTTCCATAGCTCAATTATGTCAAAGAGCAGAAATATTTGTTGTTTATTACTGGAATGAAAACAGCAATTCTTCCATTTGGTGAGGAAAACCATATCTTTTAGCATATGAAGCACAATAAATAAATGTTCATGCCCATGTTCCGGGAGATTACAAACAAAACAAATCACGGAAGTGCACAATTGTGACAGGAAACCGTAATGCTGCTTCCACCTTCGACATGAGGGTATATTGTCATAACTGGTAGCTATTTTCCATATTCATTCTATATCATGTTTCTGACAGTGCTGAGAAACACACACGCATTTCCGTAAGCTGTCAGGCTTATTAATAATGTACCATTAGCTTTGTCTTGTGCGCACAAAGGCAAGGGATGTCTGTGACAGCAAACAGAATTCTCAAATGCAAATATCCCATTGGTTGACTCGTGTCTGCAATTAGGTTACGATTCGAAAACAGATCTTTTTACTCCATTGGTTCCTGAGCAAGCTCTACTCAATGAAATAGAATACGCTGCTTTTGAAATCTTCTATCTTGTTTTCGATTAATTGTTATGAATCAAACTTTCTCTGATTTATGTATCATCGTTTCAATCCTGAGAGTTATCGTATTCCATGAAGGAAATGGGACAATTCGTTATGAAGAGCACGAACTTGGTTATAGGTATACATTTAAGGGCTTTGTTGGCTCTCGTAGAGGAAAATCATATTGCAGAATATTCTATCTTTTACTTTGTAAGGTAACTTAATTACTGCCAGTACAAGAACGAAGTGCAAAGACCAAAGAAGCTTATAATATAAGCCCTTGAAGTTACTAGAATATATAGACTTGAGGTGTATCAAGAAAACCTTTCGATAATTAAAGCGTCTTTTGTAAGACCAAGATCATTAAAAAATTTACGAATTCCTGTTAGCATTTCTGGAAAATGATTGTCATCATTTTTAAGGTAGGTATATAAATCTACAGCATCCTTTAGGAAAATTCAATTTTTATTTACAAAACTTATACTAGGACTTTTAATAAATAATATCACTTTTTTACTTCTAAATTTTTCATATCTTGAATTGATTGACTATCTACCAGGAAGGAAGGCACTGACAATATGATGAGGCCGGGACCCGACGTGACTATCCTCAATCCTGGAAAAGTTTGTTGGGATAACATGGTTGTCACGAATTCGTACTATAATTCTTTGACCCTGAGCTGTACATGTTGGATGAAGCAAACCACCTATGACTACTCCTATGATGAAACCGCCATCTACTCCCACTTCAACAGGGCCCTTAATTGGAATAATTTTATGATTTCCATCTTCGTAAAAATTAATTGGAGGCGTTAGCTCGGGAGCTACTCTCGATTGCCCCCTCGATCCCCAGAACTGTGAACTGAATTCTGTAGGAAAAAATAGAAATCATTTGTATAAAATGTTCAGTTTTATTTTAAAAAAATCCTAGAATCAACGAAGAACCAATAAAGCGACCAGAAATATTTTCCAGTAGGACTTGAAAAGTTGAAAAATTTATTGAACTTTATATACACAAAGAAGTTAACACTTAAATAGGAACAGCTGATACACAAAAAGAGATTCTGAATTGGATTTATTGAACTAATAAACAGTTTATTAGGTCATAAACATTCATTAGTAATGGTTTGCTTCAGTTACTTGCAATTTTCAATAGTCATTAATAATTTATTATTTTAAATTATATAGTTTAAAGAGCTTGTTAAAAATAGTCCCCATATGATAATCATCTAAACATTCAACCATATATTCTTACTGGCCAGGTAGCATTGCTATTTAGAGTAAATCAAGTAGCTTTGTATTTTGTGGTTTTCAGACAAATTTTATAAATACAGAACCAAACCTCAAACTGAAAATCAGTCAGCGAAGACGCTGATAAGCGACCTCTAGTAAGGGTTTCGTAGCATTTTGAAAATTGCAATTTTTCTTATTTTTCTTATTATGAAACCACTTATATGAAAAATAGAATACTCTGGCATGTTGAATTTTATCTCAAGTCTATATGAACAGAGCTTTAGTTTGAACCAATCATATTTATCATAGACCTTGCTTTATATAATAATGTAATATACAAAAATAAATCTAAATTATCTTACGACCTTTCAAAAATACATGGTGCAATACAAAATATAAGAAAATTGTACTAAAGTCAAAGCTTACAGAATAGGGGTATTCTGATCACCTACTTTTCCTAACCCTTCCCCTTCCCCTTCCAAATAATTGTTTTCTTAAACTTCGGAACTTAAATAGAAAGCAAATTCTTTCCAAGGTTCCCAGTATTCTTCTACGCTCCGCAGTGGTCACCTCATGGGGCGAATACAAAACGTTAGGATCGTGGCTTGAATATTTTTTGGGCATGGTCTAGAATTGAGCTATAAGTGATCAAATTATTGGTTAAATACCGTTTTTCAACGAAACCAAACACGAATTAGTAGCAGTTATTATATTTTTCTTCAACCGTTAAATACTGACACTTAATTAAAAAAAAATTTATTAACAAATGCACTATTTGGGTATTTTCCTGAAAAAAAAAATTTTCCCTTCCAGGATAATAAGCTGATAGTTGTCGTCAGATTTGAATTAGAAATTATTGAAATATAATGTTGTGTTCTGAAAAACTACCGAGCGCCATAAGTTTCCCTACCCAGAGATCTTAATAGGGAGTACTTCTAAATAATTTGGGAAACTAAATCATTATTTGTTAATATCACGTTGTATTTTTTATTGCTCGGTGAAATATTACAAACGTAAAAAATAATTTCAATTAAAAAATTCCAACTTGTATAAATTTGCTTCTACTAGCGACGCACTATATTATTATTCTTTCGGGTCGGAGTCGATTTTTAATCAATTTTTTCCTAGAAATTGGTTGCACATTTTTAATTTCTCTCTTCACGATACTTCATAGCTTGGAAATGACCAGAAACCGATTTTTGCTTTTTAAATCAAAATAAAAAAGTTGCACAGTTTTTCGCCTCTCCTGGATAATACGCTTGAAACTATAGATATATAATATTATATTCACCAATAGAGTTGAGGAAAATCGCTAGGGTGAAAAGCAGGGTACCAGTAGCGTTCTTCATACTGTCAAGTAAAGGGAACTGCCTAATGGAAAATTTCGCACAGAATGTAACAACATTTTTCATAAGTGTTTATATACAAGGGGCTATCTCATGCGTCATTTGATTTGATTGTTCAAATATTTAAAACCGATTGGAGAAACAAATGTTATTACTTTAAGATGTCTGTGTTTTATCATTGTGATTTACGATGAATATACAAGTGCAACTTAGGGGAACCCAAGCGTCTTTTATTATATAACGGAGAGATGAGTATTCGGTCGACAACAAAAACAATGTCATAAAATCCCACGAATTAGTTGATACCTATATCGTTGTGTCAGCATGTAAATGTTATCTAATTTTGATGACTTCAGATAGCTAATCTAAATTACCTGACGAGCTTTTAAAAATGCATGGTACAATATTTTTGTTACCTTTAGGATTGAAGCTTGTCAATAAATCTTCCCGTATTTGCCTGTGGATTAAGATTACAGGCATGATCAAAATAATCTAATAAATGTCACAATAATAAACTTTCCACTGAAGTTTTCTCAACAAGTAAGATTCCTTAAGGTACTTTTATCACGTTTTAAATGGAAAGATCGCAAGACCCAACTCCCTTCAATTTTTCCATAAGATCAATATTTTAAAAAAACGTTCCTCAAACATGTATCCGAAATAGAATAAAAATATTTTTTACCAAATCAGGGAACGATCAGATTTTGCAAATATATCTCTAAAGCTGAAGAAATTTCATACAAACCCTTTGAAAAATTGTCATCAACATCGACAGGCTTTGGTATTCATGGGCATACGATTTTAAAAATAACCATTCAATAGAGGATAAAAATTCTACCTGAGTTTATAATTTATAGAAGCCTACCTTAAATTATTATCATTTATCACTTTTTCACATCGGGTTCAAAGGCCTAATTTACCACTCTATCAGTCTCGAAATTCAGTTGACATTCTCTCATTTTAATTACACTTTGCTCACTTTTCCTGAAGAAGACGATTCCTACCCCCAAACGTATAAAGTTAAATTTATCTTTGAATCAGAAAGTTGCAATTCAGTTTGAAAAAATGGTGTTTAGCTGGCGAGAACTCAACATTGATTCGAAAAAAACCTTGCAAAATGAGACGGCTGAATATACAGAACCTATATACATCAATAATAAAAAAAATCTGAATTGACTGCCTCTTTTCATTTAACAAGTCAGGTTGATCGAGGGAAGACCGACTGGATTCATTGCTCTATAAGCAGTTAATAATACGTGGAATTGATCGATTTTTTCCCTATTCCACCATTCAAATTATTCTATATTATATTTCCATACGTATAAATTATCTTAATAATTCACTGATTTGATGACTTATTTATTTATAATAAGCTGCATTTTTTCGATCTTGCCCCTCACGTTACGACTTGTCATAAATTTCTAACATTAAAGTTGTTAATACCCACCTTGAGTGCTCTTCCAGAAGGATAAATGGCAGTCTAATAAAGAATGTTCTGCATTTTACAAGATATAACAGTTAAAATTGCAGATATGAACATTTTTAAACTCTAAAAAGTCGAATCTTTGGCATAAAAACATCCGTAGCGGCCTCTAAATATTGTTTTTATAGACTTGCAGAAATAAGGGATCGATTTCTTATAAAAACAAAACAAAAAAATCCGACGAAAGGTTTTCGAATTTTTGAAAATAGGGATGGCATGAGGCACTGCCTAATGATTTCATCATAAATAAGTTCTAAAAAGGTTGTAAAAAGATTATTGTTTTTGGAGTAGAGGCCATTAGAAAATTATGTGATTCTTCCTTTTCTCCTTGAGCGATTTTGCACGAAAATCGGGGAATATATATTCTATTAAATACAATTAACGTATATGCACCATATTAAGTTCAATATATACGCTTGCATTTAAAACCAAATAGTCAAATCCTCAAGCCAAATGTACAAATTTTTCAAAAGACAGTTGAATTTTCAACGTAGAACTTTTATTCCCAACAAAAAAATGAATTATCAATCCAAAAGACGAATTTTCAGAAAAGCATTTAAATTCACAAACAAGAGGATACATTTTCAAGAAAGAAGTTGAATCTTCAAGAAACAAAACATTAATTATCATCCAAGCAGTTATATTCGCAACCAAATAGGTGAAATTTCGAGCAGAGTAAAAACTTTTTCAACAAAATAGTACAATTTCCAAAAAATTATTTAAAATTCAACCAAAATAATAAGTCTTTAATCAAAAAAATTAATTTCTAACAATAAAGTTCAATTTTCAAAAAGCTAAATTGGATTTTCAATCAAGAAGATTAATTCTCAACAAACAATATAATAGTTAGTATTTCAACCAAAAAATATTTTAATTTTCAATGAAAAACGTTGACTCTAATCAAAAAGATGAATTCTTAACACAAAAGGTAATTGTTTAATATTTCAACCAAAAGAAGGATTCTTGAACAAAATGATTAAATCCTCGACCAATACAGATTATTTTTTAACCAAAGATTTACTCAAAAGACACATTTTCAACCAAACATTTAACTGTTGAAATCAGGAACACAAATTTTCTACAAAACAATTAAATTATTAGCGAAAAAATATGCATTTCCAACAAAAAAAGTTTATTT
>CAKNXH010000879.1:485919-646041 GCA_932178445.1 Andricus quercusramuli
CGTAGTTATTGAGAGACTTCTTGTCTTATATCTGCTGGACTATTTTTAAAAACATCAATAACACAGAAGTGGCTGAAACCGTGAAAATCAACAAAAACGGTTTAACTCTTTTTTTCGCTTAAAACGCCTATTTCAAGGACTTTTTGTCAATTTCACCTCCAATTACTAATTTAACCACGATGTTTCAAATTATGTAGAATGAATGGTTAAAACATTAATTAGTAGCCGAAATTTAGATTACGGTACGACTGTAATTATTCTAAAACAATATTTCTAAAAAAAATATATATTTCGAATACTTGGGAGCAAAGAAAAATAATATCAATGAAGTAACACTATTATTACTATTTTTTTATTTTTTCATTAATTATTGTACTGATACAAATAATGATTATATCATTAATATTGGAACTGCAAACATTTTAAGTATTTTCATTCAAATAATGACATTTAAATTATTATTTGTATATATAGAAAATCTAAACGATTGTCCCAATTTACAATAAATAAATTTATTTTGAAATTATATTTGCGGAAAGCCGAATTTTTTAATTCAAAAAACTTTGGAGTCCGAATAAGGTTACAATCACATAAATCTAATTTTGATGTATTCAGTTATTTTCAATAGTTAACAGTATCCTTATTTGATGGATGTTAAAAGATCAGCTACATCATTACATTAAACTAAATTCTTATTAAAAAAATGTGACATAATATTCTGCAAAATGAAAATAAGTTTGATTAACTATTAACTTTCAAATGCTCCTTCCACGTTTGCCTCCGCAAGTGAACAGTCTTTATAATTATTTTTAAATTAATCATTTTCATTGATCTAGTTACGACGTTTCTCGAAATGGGAATTTCTTCTCTGATGCCAAATATTTTACAATTTTAAGGATATATTCAGATACTATTGACAAGTTAATACACGAAATTTCATGAAAAAATATCGACTGTAAGCCGAGTTATACACTCCGATGTCGAGTCAGCCAAAAATGAAGTTGTAAATCGGCTGCAGTTGTAGAGAGGTCTACAGAATGCCAGTATCTGAAATAATTTTCTTACACGTTAAACTAGATGACTTTCCCCATACCATGCACTAGGATCTTTTGAAAATATTGAAAATTACAAAAATGACAGCGTTTTGAACAAAAAATTCAAATTTTCACCAAAGAAATTGCAGTTTCTTGCTCGTTTTTTGCTCGGCAAATTTATATTTTTGAAATATCGAAAAGAGCCTAGTTCATGGTATGCAAAAACATGTTACGAATATTTGTGCAAAATTTCAATTCGATTCGTTAATTTTTCTTTGAGCTAGAGTTGCAGCCGTTTTTGAAAATCCAGTTTTGAGAAAAACGCTTTTAAAGTTTTGACCACTGATTTTTGGTTATAAAATTTTATTTTTCATACTCTCATAGCTCAGGGAACTTTTTCTCGGAATAGTGTACTATCGAATTAGGCAAGAAAAAATCGATTTTTTGAAGGTGAGAAACTAGACTAGCCCCTTAAGTTCACCGAGTTTCGTTCCACTTTCTCGAGTTAACGCTGATCGTGCAAGAATATTCCTGAAAATATTTGAGTGAACGATGTTTCGCAATAATCAAGCAATAGCTATTTTTTATTGTATTCACAATTTTTAAATTTTGTTTGCATAAGTAGGTGTACCTTTCTTTCACGATTCCATTGATATGAAAAACTCATTTTTCGATTTTTATGAGTAAACCATATTCTCCAAAAACAGGGCAGATCTACGTTGATGTGTTAACTTGGCGTTTATATAAAACAGCCATCACTTTAACAGGGATGATTTTCTTTCAATTTTCCTCTGTCCAGTTTGAGGTCGTTCCATCGAATTAAATTCGCGTGATGTCTCGTCGTGATATTACGTGGCTCTTTTTTCAAGGCTAGGGGAGGATGAAAAGATATGACGCGGTTTCCACCTATAGATGCTGCGTACGTGCCTGGCTGAGGGGTTGAAGAACCCCTGGGTGCGTCAAGAGTATAAGTGCAGGCCGAGAGGCCTGGAGCTGCGGGCGGGTGGCACTACCGCTGTACCGAGAGGGTTGCGTTTCCTATGGTTTAATTGGGCGCAAAATCATTTCCGATGTTATGCGCGGATGCAGTCGTCGAGTAATCATCGTAAAAGCGTTCTCAAAAGAGCGGGAGGATTGACGAGTGTAAAATCATGACTGAAAACGACCCCCTTTTGCTTCTCCACATCTCTGCTTCTCGTTTTTACCATTTTCTATTTGATCCGAACAATCATGCTTGCCTCTCGATAAACAATTTTCTACCCGTCATCCACCAACTAGGATTTCAGAATTGCTTAAAAATATTTACTTCCAAGAGACTCATGAGTTGAAATAGCCAATTTCAATGAAAGTTCATTACCTTTTTTGCCATTTTCGAGAAAATCGACTTTGAAATATTCGCTAGAGGCTTTTTTACTTTTTGAACTTCATCATGTTTCATTCAAAGAAATTTATTTTCAATGAATGTTATAAATACTCAGGGAGTAGCGTTTCGGCTTCATAGCCGGAAGGTTGCGTGTTCGATTCTCACTGCTTGCACTTTTTTATTAACTTTTTATTTCATTTAAACTGTTGATAAATATAATTTCTTGCAATAATCATGAAAAATTATGTAAATTATATTTTCAATGCCTTTTTCCACGGAGAAGCTAACTTTTTTAAATTCATCATGTTTTTTCATATTTATTTTCCATAAATGTTGTTAATTTATTTTTATAATTTTTACTAATCATATTTAAAATTAGAAATATAAACGATATCATTTTCTCGTGAGAAAGGGCATTCAAAAAAAATTATCTTATGAATTTTGAAGATATAAATTTTAAAATATATAAAATATATAAATCTTGCTGTAAAACAAAAGCGCTACAGACTGAGCTACGTGTTATTCGGAAGTGTTTTCGTGTTTTCGCGAATTAGTACTCAGGGATGAGCTTTTATTTGATTTATTGTAATCTGAAACTGAAATTCACAATCAGGAAATAGAAAATTAATTGGTGCATATAAGAGACCGTCCGGGCGGATGCCAGTGGAATTAAGGTTAAAGATTTAGATAACTTTTAGTACGTTTCCTGATGCTAAATTTCAACAAACTTGACGAATTTTATTTCTCTCTTCAGTTAATTCTAATTATAATTAGATAATTAAATTAATTTTCATGAAATTAATCTTTCTTAGTAGAAAATTCAACTATTTGTTGGAAATTTCGTACTTTTTTGTTGAAAATTCACCCTGTTGGTAAAAAGTGCAACTGTTTGGTTCAAAATTATCCATTTTGTTGTAAATTCGTGTTTTTCGTAGAATTCAAATGTTTTTTTATGACAAATCAATTTTTTTATATGAACTGTTTCATGTGTCTTTGAAAATTCATCTTTTTTGGTCAAGAAATCAACTAATTAATTCAAAGTTGAGGTACTTTGAAAAGAACTTATATTTTCCTTTGAGCATTCGTCATTTTAGTTAAAAGCTCAAGTATTTTGTTCGAAATGAACTTTTTTCACAATGCACAGTTTCGGATTGAAGATTCAACTGCTCCGCAGAAAATTCGTCATTTTGTTTGAAAATTCAACAATTTGGTAGAAAATTAAACAATTTGGTTAAGAAATTTTTTTTTTTTGTTAAAAATGAATTTTTTTATTAAAAATGCAACTATTTTGTTAGAGGGTTAAGCTACTTGATTTATAATTGAACTTTTTGTTTGAAAATGTATCTGAATTTTTTTTAATTTTTTTAATTCGACTATTCCATTCTTGGTTGAAAGCGTATCCTTTATAAATTGCGAATTTAACTATTTGGTAGAAAATTCGTCTATCTTGTCGAAAATTCATCCTTTGGTAGAAAACTTATCTTTTCGGTTGAAAATACAACTGTTTTTGGTTGAAGATTAACCTTTTTTGTTTGAAAATTTGACTACTTCTGTGAAAATACATCTTTGTAGGTTGCAAATTCAAGTACTTTGCAAGTCATCTGTTGTGATTGGATATTCTACTGTTTTTTTTTATTTTGCTCTTCATGAATAAACTCTTCTTTCTGATTAGAAATCTAACTGTCTTTGAAAAAAATCGTCTTTCTGTCTTGAAAATTCAATTCTCTTGTTGCTAAGGCAACTACTTGATTGTTCGAAAGTTTTAAGTATTTTGTTGAAACTGCCGTGTATTTCGACTTGACATATTAGGAATTCAAAGCGTTTCATATTGAAGTCAAGGTGGTAACAATGCTAATTTGACTGTAAAGTTTGATATTTTTTCTCCTTCAATTCTTCCCGGTTCACTGCCACTTAACATAGCATTTTTTATTTATATACTTGAATGAATAATTTAGCAAAATTTCATTTGACTAGTACCATTACAAGCCTTCAAGAAAAATTGTATCCATAGTTAATATTACAAGTCCAAAATAAGATTTCTAACATTAGAATTTGATATGCTTGATATGGTCCTGATAAAAGGTTTGTCTCATTTGATTTGAACCATGGATTGTCTCAATTATGATTGCTTCATAATTTGAATTGGATAATTTCAAGAAAATTAATGTATAAAATTTCATAAATTTTGAAGATTGAAAAATATACCTAAATGTCCTGAAATTTTTAGAATTATAAGCTATACTATACTAACTATACAATTGTAACTAGTTTCAACCAGTTTATAGTTGTATAAAACCACTTTGCCCTTCGATTATACTTATTTTAAGTCTATTCAAAATCAGTTCCTTACTAATTTAAAATATTTTAAAATTAGTCAGAAAATGCTATTACTACTATCATACGCTATTCCAAGCCCAGTTTAACATCATTCCAATTGTTTACGGCAACCTGTGAATTATAAATTTAAAAATTTTAGTTTAGATTACTGCTCAGTTGCAAAGATTTAAATGCTTTCATTTCAAATATTAAACGCTCTAAATATGTACATATCTCTAATTCTCAACTATCAAGTAAACCAAGAATCTCAAACGCTTAACTGTTAAATTTTTAAGGTTCAAATCAAATTTCTTGTGAAAACGGCATTGTTGCTAAATTATTCAGAGAAAATATTTCTGTTTTGCTCTGAAGCTTATTACGTTCCTTCAAGTTGATTTTTAACTCTGTCAAATTTAACTCTTCAATTTTCAAGAAAATCAAATATTTTTAAACTGTATGGGAGTGGGTTCTTAAAGCTATTCTCAACATTTCTTCGAACACAGCCACGGTTTCTGCTCAGGTTTCTGCTTATATGGCATTTAATGATGAAGAAATTTTAAAAATTTTGAGATACTGTGAAGGTGAAATGCTAAAAGCGAAAAAAAATCGTTATCGCGAAAATTCTTATCTGTAACATAAATGATTTTCTAAAAATGGAGTGTCTCTATCAGTTTCTGAGATGTCTTAACCAAATTTGGATGGTATATAGCAGGCTGTAATTTCATTCCTATATTTAGAAAACTTCTAGAATCACATCTTATATCACACAGTCCGTATTAAACTTTTTCAAATTGTTTACTTTTAACTGCTAATTACAAATTTTAACATTCAAGTTTGGAAAAAAGCTGTTCCATTGTGAAGGTTTGAATATTTTAGTTTTTAATATCAAACTCTTAAAATATGTACACATCTCAAATTCCCAAGTATCAAGTATCTCAAGAATATCAAATTTTAAGTCGTTAAATTTTTAGGGGTCAAATATGATTTTTTGTGAAAACAGTAATCGTATTATATTATTTGATTACTATAAAGAAACAATGATTCAAATATGATTTCTACAATGTTTGAAACATTTACAATGAAGTACTCTTTAAAGACTCATATTTTACTTATATTCAGGATTCTGAAGTGACAAACCACACTCTAACGTTTCCTGTATGTGGAACGAAGTTTTTAGAACTTTTTCTGAAAAAGAGAGAAGGAAAGCAAAGTGTGGAAAGTTTCACATAAATTTCACCTTCAGCAGAACTTGAGAGTTAAAACTTGTTAAACTCACTTTCTCAAGTGCAGTCGTTGACACCTGGATAATCGAACTCTGAATGTGTATCTATCACATTCTTGCACGAGTGGTTACAATTGTCTGACCTTTTTTTGCTTGAGAAAATCTTTATTAATTTTTAACGTTAGATTAAATAATGGAATTTTTCTTTAGAGATTTGAAGAGTCATCGAAATGACTCATGAACTGGTAAATTTGACAGGTCAATTCTTTGATACTATTTAATGTCTGTTTTAAATAGATGCATTCACTCCAAGCTGAAAAAAGTACAAATGGACGAACCATCTGGATTGAACTGTAGAGCAATTCAATGTATTTTAGTGGTCTATAGATAGGTGATAACGACCCAGAACTCATATTTTAGAGTATTACAGGAAGGTGGCCACTGATCTCAAAAAAACTTCTTCTCCTCGAAGAATGTTGTTTCGCTGTTATGACTTCAGAAAGACTTCAATTTTTCAAAATTACTTTATATGATAGGATAGGAAACAATTTTTGAAAGCAATATATTTTTGCAATTTTATTCAGTCCACGTTTTAGCTTCATTAATCATTTTCATTAAACTCAAATTCTGATTTAAAATTTAAGAAGACTCTCAATTTTTTAAGCTGGATGGCCAAAAAGCTTCACTTTCAAAATTCCCCGACTTTTCCTTGATTTTCTATGGTTAATTTTTCATTTGCCTTGAATATTAATATTCAAATGCCAGCATGTTAGTCTTGTATATATTTAAACATTGACTATTTCATAAGCAAAATAAAACAGTTATTTGAGATTCGTATTCTCAAATTTCAAATTTATTTATTCATTTATGCCATAAAAAACAAATTTACAATCCAAAGCGACGGATTTTCAACGAAAGAGTTCCATTGTTGACCGAAAAGATAACTATTCAAGAAAAAGAGTTAAATTTGCAACAAGATGATAGCAATTTCTACAACAAAGAATAAACTGCAACCAAAAAAGGTTACAGTTTCAACAAAATAATTGAATTTTGTAGAATACAGTTAAGTTTTCGAAAAAAAGGTGAATTTTTAATCTATAAGGACGAACTTTCTGTCCATACAGAAAAATTTTCAACAAAATAGTTTATTTTAAATCAAATACTTGAATGCTCTACCTAATAAGATGAATTTTTAACAAAATGGTTGAACTTTCTAACAAAAAAGACTGAAATTCAACAAAAAACATTTTCAACCAAATATTAGAATTTTCGACAACAGCAAAATTAAATTTTTAATCAAACAGTTGTTTTTGTATTCCAAAATTTTATGTTCAAGGTCCAAAAAGACAAATTTTTTTAGAAGATAGTTTAAATTTCTACCCTGAAATTGAATTTCGAACAAAAAGTTTAATTTTCAGTGAAAAATGCAATACACGATATTTTATCACAAAAAAAAAAAACAATTCTCAACAAAATTGTTAAATTTTTCAAAGAATAGTTCAAATTCTAACCAAATAGTTGACTTTCCAACCAAAGCGATGAAATCTCAACTTGAATAATCAATGTCCCAGTTTAAAAAATTAATTTTTAACAAATAAATACTTACCAGTTAAGAACGAAAAAAAAGTTCAACCAAATTATTTTAAAATTTTCAATTTTCAACAAAATAGTTCAGCTTACAACCAAACAGATGAATTTTCAACTGAAGTGACAAATTTAAACTGGAATTTAATCCAGTTTAATTAATTGGCAGTTAAGAAAATTAATTTTGAACCAAAGGGAAGACGAATTTTCAGACAATGTGAGGAATTTTCTGCTAGAATGAAGAATTTTCAACGCGAAACAATTTTTTGTCAAATTGGTCAAAGTATAATGTTATGGTATATATTTAAAAAAGTATCCATTTGAAATCAAAAACAGTTGAAATTAACAATAAAAAAAAGACGATTTTTTGACGAAATAGTTGAATTTTTAGCTAAGAAAGATTTCAGTTGAATTTTTCAAATAATATAACTTTCTACTACAGATATTAAGCTTGAAAACAGCAACTGTGGAAAAAGTATACAAAAATAGAAATACATGAAAAATAAATTAATGATAAGAATATTAAATCAAGAGGAGCGTAGAACTACATTTTCAATATCCCATAATTCTTTTCTAACGTTTGCCCGATTTTTTTCAAAACCCTTGACTTATTCCTCGCCTTCCCTGGCCCATAAAATTTCCTGAATTTTTCCTGATTTCCAGGTATTCCCTGACCTACGGCCATCCTGTCTATCTCATACGAGTTCAAACAGAAGACTCCTGTTCTTGAAGTACAGCAATTTAAAGTTCGGCGTAAGAATGTTTTAAAAGAGAAATTGTACTGCGACCATTTGTCTCAGCAAAGTTTGTCGATCTTCAAATCGCAGTATTTTGAAAACTTTTAAAGTTACTTCCCTCGTTTTGTTCGCCCCGAGTGGATTCATATCGTTTCCCCAATAATACACAAAATTCGATTGGAATCCCAGGGTAAGTTTTATCTACAGAAGTTATTGAATGAAAAACGACCTATAAGCCAGATGATGAGTATATTTAATTCAGAACTGCGAAATTTGAAGTTTCATCAGTTAAAGAAGTGAAATTTCTGAAAACGACCCCGTTTGATATTAGTCTTCAGCTTTAAAATCCATTTTTCATTGTCGTTGTACGATTTTTTTAGCTGGAATATGCAAGTTTGACCATCATTTTATATTATTATTATCAAACGATGATAATGGTCGAGCCAGTAAAGACAAGACCAGATGATAATGATAATCTAGTCAGTGAAGACAAGACCAAATGATGATTATGATGATGATTCAGTCAGTGAATGCAAGATCCGATAATGATGATGATGATAATGATCTAGCTAGTAAAGGCAGGATCAAATGATGATAATGGTTCAATAATGGTCAAATATACATATATCAGTTGAAAAAAATTGTATAGTGGCAATAGAAGATTTATTTTAAAGCTGAAGACTAGTAGTAATACTAATACCAATACTAATACTGATGTTCAAATACTGTCCAAATTTTACATATTTTTGTGAATATATGAACAAATACATTTTTTAGTTTCAGGAAATGTTCAAGGTTTAACTTTTTTACTTTTCTGAATTGGGAAACTTTCAGCATAGTTGACATTTATGAAATTCTTTACGTGTACATTTTTCCATTTAACAATCGAGTAAATCTGGCAACTAAGAATCGAAAAACAATTTTTATTGTCTGATATCAAAATTTAATAACATTTTCATTTTCTAAACAATTTTGTGATGATATTCAAGCATTAAATCATCTTGAAAAGGCGGGATTTACATAGAAAGATTTTCATAAAACACTTCTGAAATGTCATATTCCATATTAATCAGAAAATTATTAAAATTTATATAACATTCAAAAACATTTCATAATATCCTAAAAAAGTCAAAATTATTAAGAATATTTAAAATATTCTAGAAATGTCAAGAACATTCCAGAATTGTCAAAAATAACAACAATAGTTGGAACATTGTGAGCAAATTTAGGCAGATACTAAACCATTTCAAAATATTCTAGAAATTTCTAGAATCTCCAGAATTCCCAAATGATTAGAACATTCAGGAATATTCTAAATTACAATATTGAAAAATCCTATATCCTACAATATTGATTTCCTTTCATGTAACTGTTCCATTATTGCCAAGAATGAATCAATTATAAATTGTTGGGTTACATTTCAAGATAAAATATTTCTGCACTGTTCGAAAATTATGAACATTCTTTTGGATGGATTTTTAGCCATATTAACTTTTCAACGCTCAAATTTTCCAGAAAATTAGATGTTTTAAAATTTTGAAGGAGTATATCTTCAAAACTATTCGTAACATCTTCTCGAAAACAGGCATAGTTCCTGCTTATGATAAATTTTTCATGAAGGAAGTTTGGAAATTTTGAGACACTATCAATTACCTGAAATTTTTCAAGTGTTGGAAGTTCATTGTAATCAAGATTCATGGTAGCGAATCATCACCATGTACTAAAAAGAAGTGGAGAAAATATTCTAAATACCCATAGGATGATAAAAAATCTACTATGAAGGCTGAAATGCGGAAAAGAAAAAAATTTCTACCGCAAAAGTATTATCTGCAAGATAAATGATTTTGAACACTAAAAGTGGAGTATCTCAGTCGATGTATATCTTGGCCGAATTTGAGATTATATGACAGGCTATAATTTCATGCTTATAATTAGAAAACATTTACAATCACATCTTACATCACATGGAATAATATTGCATCGGTTGAGAGAAGAAGAGGTTAAAATGTGATGTTTGAAATGAAAACCAAGGTGCACCTTAGACGCTTTTACCAAATGAACTCAAACTTTTGAAAAATGTCTTCATATTCTGATAGCAGTTTCAATGATTTTGAAATAAATTGAATAAAAAAAATTCATTTTTTAGTCATTTTTTAACGATTTCACTCTAACATGCAGACGTATTTGCAGTCAACACCAACCAAATCGATTTCGACACAAATTTTGCATAAGTATGGGGAATGTTTGTCGACTATTTAACCACCTCGTGACAGTAATCAGAATTAGAAAGAATAGGTACTCTATAACTAAAAAAGCCCACGTGGAAAGTGTAAATAAACCAGTAGAACGAACATTCTAATACGATAAACGAAAATTTGCACCTGTTTTTCATCTTATCATTTAGACAGGAGAGCACCTTCTCTACTGAGGAGTCCAAAAGCCGAATCTTTTGCTCTGTTTTTGGCTATAATACCACAGCACGTCAAAATCATAAATTGAGATTTCACCACATTCCGAAAGCCGATAAGATAAATAAATATACGAATAAACTTGGAAAAATCAAAGCACTCGAAAGAAGAAATATTTGGAAAATAGTTTTGAGAATAGGGAAAGAAGTGACACCAAATATGCTAGTTCGCTCGCGTCACTTCATAAGAGGACTGCTTGTAGCACACAGGCGCAGGTAGGTCTAGAATGTATTTTTGTTTTATTATTTTAAAGTTCTATATTACTTTTTATTTTTTTTTTTCATCATGGAAATGTACTTGTATTCTGCTTCAAACTGCTTTCGTCAAATCTGAATATATATTATTAGTATAGCATTACACATACAAGATAAAACTTTGAGGTTGGGTAATATGCGAGGTTTATGATACAGTTAATATAAATGCAAATAAGAGTTATATTTCCATAATAAAAAAAAGACTTAAAAATTCGTACAAATATTTCGGCATCTCTCGAAATACTTCAAAATTCTGTGACTTATTTTGAAATATTTGAAAGTATTTAAAAGGCCATCAAAATGTCTCGAAATCCATTTAAATCCTTGATAATATTACAAATTAAAATCTTCTGAAATCCTGCAAGATTTGTGATAATACTTCGGTATCACTTGAAATCCTTTCGAATTCCATAAGTTCTTTTGAAATATTTTGGAATATTTTAGAATTCATTAAAATTCCTCGAAATTCCTTGGAATCCTTCATAATGCTTAGAAATCTTTTAAAATCTTACAAAATTCTCCAAAATCCATAGATATATTTTGGAAATTGAATTTTTTGAAATTCCATCAAATCCGGTGAAATCATCAAAACTCCGTTGAACCTATCAAAATTCGTGGAAATTCTTCAAAATCCTTTATAACCTTTGCAAATCTTTTTGATCATTCCATCATTTTTGGACAAAATCGAAGTTTTGTCGAAATATAATCAGATGAGATTGAAATGTGATAAAAATAAGGAATCTATGTTCCTTTGAAATCTCTTAAAATTTCGTCTACACTGAAAATAATGTATATCTTTCCGATATATTGAGTGAAAAATATAGAATCTTACGTAAGAAAGGAGGGGCAACACAAATCTCAAGAATTCTCACAATAGTGGAGAGGCTTCCTTAGGTTTGAAAAATCTTTATTGCATGATTAATTGACGTTCCCTTACCGAAATTTATATACAATCTGAAAAAAAACGTGAGGCCTCAATACATTACAAATTTCATAAAGGAGGCGATTCCCAAAGCAGGAAGCGAGGCTGGGTGTTTCACAAAGCTTCCCTTCTATCCCTTGGTATACTTTACCACGGATACCCTACAGTTTAAAATTAGTTCTTTAGTACATTCGCTAATGGCAGCTGATGTGATTATAAACATTTAATTAAAAAAAAAAATTCCATGATATTTATATTCTTAGATGGATCATCCTGCAGGAACAAATGGGACAGATGGACACTATTGTGACAAACGAGAACTTTGATAAATAGAATCCATCCTTTCTCACTCTCGCGTTGCAGAAACTAATTTTTCTATAAAATTGATGGGCTCTGTAAGTGTGTCATTTTTCAGAGTTAAAAACGTTAACGTGGAAAGTCAGTGGAGATCGTAGAACGTCCTCTCGTTAGTCGGATCACTCGTCTCGTTATAATCACACGATTTACCTACCTTCTGGCTGTTCCACTGAATGTTGGCGCTGCGCTGCGTTATATTAGTGGAAAAGTCTGCAGAGCCAGAGGCAGAAGGTAGAAGGCAGACGCTCTGGGACGAGTCCCAGTGGCACTGCTGCCAGGTCGAGGGTGATGAAACGCGTTGAAAACAAGAGGTTGAACGAGAAAGAGGGTGATTAGGCTGGGGAGTACAAATGCCGTTCTTTCACAAGACGAGTCGATAATTAACAACCCGAGAATCGAGACACTTTAGTTCCACTCGTCGCTCGTCACTCGGTGGTTGCACTTTACTCTTAACGAGAAAAGTTCACATTTTTTGCAGTTATTAGGGAGATAACGAGCAATTTTATTATTTTTTTACTGTATTTCAAACTAACAAGTACTGTAGGTTTGAGCTTGTTCAAAAACTAAGTGATATTATCAAAGGGGGGTGGGGTACAGGTTTTTCACGCTTGGTGATGTAGGGGGAAGGGCTTCATGCAGAATGTGATATCAGAAATGTAAAATATAAATGCGAATGGCAGCCTTTTTAAATGTCTAAAAAAAATCAAGTTAGTCATTTTATCTTAGGAGTGAAGCATCTAAATACGAACTTCACACTCTTTTCCCTATTTCCCTCTCTACCCCTTCTTGAAAAATTTGAATTTTATTCAAAAATTCATCTCTTTGGATGGGAATTTAGCCCTTTTTTGTTAAAAATGTAACACTTTGGTTGAAAGTTAATCTGTTTCGGTTTTAAATACAACTTCGTGGTAGACAATTAATTTTTTGTTTGTTGAAAATGCAACTATTTTGTTAAAAATTAATCTTTTTTCGGAATAACAGTCTTGGGCTGAATATTCGAATGCCTTTCAACAACTTTTTTAATTTGATTTGAAGATTCGACAAGTCGGTTGTAAATGCAACTGTTTGATTGATAATTGATTTTTTGTTCGGTTGAAAATAGGAATATTTTGTTAAAAATTCGTTTTTTTTCGTTGAAAATTCAACTATTTGGTTAAAAAATTATGTATTTTGTTGTAGATTCGTATTTTCGAGTAGAAAATTAATCTCCTTGATTAAACTCTCAAATGCTTGGGTGAAGGTTAAAATAATTTGTTGAAAATTCACTTTTTTAACTTAAGGTCTTTGGCTGAAAACTTAACAATTTAGTTTAAAATTCGTTTTCTTTGATTGTTGATTAATTTCATAATTGAAAATTTTTTATATATTAATAATAATAAATTATTATTATATTGATTATTCGTTGAAAATGACTCGTTTTTATTTGAAAATTCAATAATTTGGTTGAAAATAAATGTATTTTGTTGTGAATTCGACTTTTTTGGTAGAACAGTAATCCCACAACCCCTACTTACCCACGCTGCCTTACTACTCCTCGCCTTATTTCCCTTCCGCTCTTGTCATCATTTCCTCTACTTCCCCTTCCTTCATTTCCTCTCACTTACCAAACTTCCTCTCCCCACATTTTCCCTCACGACCCTTCTCGCATTTCCTATCAATTCCTCTCCCCTCATTTCCCCTACTCCCCCGCCATTATTTCATCTACTTCCCCACCGCACATTTCACCTCATTTTCCCTATTTCTCAACCTTTTCTCTACTTTCTTCTACACTCCCTCCACTCGTTTTCCCTCCAATTCCCTCCTTTACGCTACGTCAGCGGTCTTCAGCAAGGGGATATTTGGCCTCATTTACTCATTCCCAGACGTCTGGTTTCCACCACTACGCCTCTTCACTCAGCACGGAAAACATCCGTCACACTCTTTCAGCTGAGAGAGGAGGCGTAGCGGTAGAAACGAAACATGTGGCAAATGAGTGAATACAGCCGAATTTCTCCT
This sequence comes from Andricus quercusramuli, assembly GCA_932178445.1. Lineage (NCBI taxonomy): Eukaryota > Metazoa > Arthropoda > Insecta > Hymenoptera > Cynipidae > Andricus > Andricus quercusramuli. Next base: position 500,172 of record CAKNXH010000879.1, read on the forward strand.
CGCTGAAGAGGCCTGTGCTACAGCCTGTGCTACTCCGCTCATTTCTCCTCGCCCCTCTCAGAAAAAAGTGCGATGAACAAATTTACGAACACCCGACTAGTCCCTAACATTTGAGGCTTTATTATACTAATTTATTTAATTTCTGGAATTGTTCCTGCCCTGGAAAAATTAGGGAAAAGTGAAAGAACGCTACAGATTAATAATTTATTATTTTTTATTCCAAATAACTTCTAAATATCGTATCGCTTGAATTATAGTCGAGAAAATTGTTTTCCTTATGAACTAAGCTCAGACTTGTGTAATTTTATAGAAAATTCGTTTATAACTATTGCGTCAATTAGAAACTTGATTATTTATGTTCTCTTAGTGCATGTGCATTCATTCCGATTGATTATAATTATGTACATTTTTTTAAAGTTAAAAAATGATTTTCTCAAATATAACATTTTTCAATATTTTCCTTCTCACAGTTTCTTGTGAGAATTAAAATTTCCGAATCGGCCTGGAGGTGTCTCTGAAAAATTTAATCAGCTGCGAATTTGAGGAAGAACTTCAAAATCGGATACAAATTGTGACCTGTAGACTGATTTGTTTTCTGAAAATCCAGTTTTGTCTCACTGTTCATTGAGCCGAAATTTGAACACAATTCGTGTTTACTGACTGCACTCGGACTCCGATTTAAGTACCAGTTTGGTTCTAGCCTTCGACTTATATGGGAGTTGTACCAACATAAGTATCAGAGCCGTGTGAACACTGAGAGTGAACTGACGCAATGTGGCGCAAATTGACGCAGTTATCCAGCCAGGCCGTTAGGGTACAGCCCTTTATCGCTATGCTGTTTTATCACGCATCACTGAACACACGTCTTCCCTCGGCTCCTCGCATCCGAATCCACCGCGTGGCCTCAATTCTCGGAACACACAAATCGGATTTGCTTGAATCTGGGTACGAGTGTACTTGACGCGATTGATACATGTTTATTACGTGACAATGTGAACGATTAAATTGAATTTTGTTCAGACACGTTGAAGTGATGTACTGGGAAAAATTCACAGCGTTAAGCTTGAACTCTGGCTCTCATGAATGTCGAAATTTGTATGTAAAATGTATTCAAGACAGATTTTACTTAGGTTAAATTGGGATTCTCTTTTTATCATTCAATTATTATAAGATTCTTTTCTTTGGAAGACAAAAATTGTATCATCGAGTTTATCATCATTATAATAAAAAATAAAATTTCTGAATGAAACTTTACAGAAGTTGTGAATGTTGTCTTGTCTAAACTGAATTCTACGTTAGATTCCTAAAACTATTTTTTCTGGTTTTCTTAAATTTTTCTATTAATTTGTTTCATTATTTAGAAATGTCCTGGTCTTTTGAATATTTCATACTAAAAACCGCCAACGTCACTTTGCAAACGACTCGAACAAAAATGTCCTAATTGAGTTCCGTACATTTCCTGTATATGAACTCGGCAATGTGAAAAATAAAAGCATGAATTGCCGCCTCGTCATAACCGGGGAAATGAATATAATTCCTAATCAGAGAAAAGTCTGTGCTAATTGCTCGACTCGTCAGGCGCGCGAGCGCAGCACATGCAATTAGTCAATTCCCACAGGTCAGGAAACTTCAGCACAATGTCAAAGTCCCCATGCTATAATGAAAAAAGTACACTGTTAAATATTTTTCCATTAAGCCTACCATAAATTTTAAAACCTTCTGAAAAAGCCTGCACTTTCCAACGCGAAAATGACAAAATAAAGGAAAAATAAGCAGACCAACAAGGTATTACCAATTTACTATTGTACTCTCATTTTTTCATGTAAATTTTGATTCAATTTAAATTAATCTAAAACATTTCTGAAACAGAATTTTTCATTTAAATATGTTCAATTAATTCTAATTTGTTTGAACTAAAAAAGTGGCCGAATGGAACATATTAAATGATTCTATTGCAAATTGAAAATTTTCAACTTTAAGTGCTAAAACTGTAATCATCGGACATTTTCATTCAGAGACAACCAACGTAACATATTGAAAGATTTAAAAAAATGTAAATATTTGGGAAATTTCAAATTGGAAAGTTATTAATTTGAATAAGTTTTATATTAGGAGATGTAGATATAAAATATATAGTAACAATTAAATATAGGAATGATGAGAACGAATATTAGAATTTTGACCTATATTTTTCAAGAGGGAACACAATTTTTTCTGAAAAATCCTATAGTTTTTGAATTAATTTGGATATATCAACTTCGTATTTGGATTCTAATGAGTTTTGCTAGCCCTTTTCGAATTTTGTGGATAAGTTTGAAGAATTTTCAAAATTATTAAAAAGCATTGATTTGTTTCAAAATCAAAACAACACTTATATACGTAATTTTTCTTTTGCTGACGTAAGACTGGTAGGACGCATTTCTTATGAATACAAAAACTTTTACAACAAAATATTGTAAAATATGAAAAGGTGAGGTTTTCTATAAAATATTGTTCCAATGTTTTCAAAATTTGAAGAGAAAAATAGAGAAGACTTTCTGAGAAACCACATCTTTTCATTATTTTTCAATATTTTTAGAAAGTTTCATCTTATACAAGAAAGGCGTATTAACAGTTTTATGTGGGCTGATACATTTTTGAGACCAGGAGGATATTTCTTCTTGAAAATATAATTATCTCCTTTTTTCGTTGTGTTAATATTTTTCGCACCTTTCGTTGTTTTCCAGAAAAAATTTGAGAATTCGATTTTTTAAAGAAAATAATTCTGCTGCCCACGAAAATAGTTTAGCCTACATAAAAGTGAAACAGTCTTCGTTATAAATAGCAAAATTAAAGGAAATTTAAATCATATAAGTGTGAGTTTTTTGTGAAAATCACATTTTTATACTTAAAAAAAAATCGCTATTTTGTCAATTTTTATTTTTTTCAAATTTTTTAGCGGATTTTTAAAGAGATTTTAAAAGAGCTTTGTGAAATTTCGGTCTCTCGAATTTTGAAAATAATTTAAAAGTTTTGATCCATTTCTTAGTAATAATTTAAAATTTTTATGTGCTCAAAACTAAATATTTTTAATACAAAGACTCAAACATAAATAATTTCCCATACAAAGGATAACATAGTGAAACTGTATATTCAGAATCTTTAAAAAATGAATGATTACTTAGAATACTGAATATTTTATGTGTTTTAATTCTAAATCAATAAAACATGAACAATTATGTTGAAATTGAATCGTTCATATATGGAAATTGAAATCCTGGTTGAAAATGGAAAACTTCAGGCACTTTTCAAAATAACGATATATGTCGACTTTGATTCAGCCTCTCAATTGTGCTTCAGTGCTGTCATTCAATTTGAAGCCTGGAAATTTGCAACTGAGTTCGTAGTAACCAGGTTCGAATTTCCAATGGGAATTGCGAATTTCACTATATTAGCTAAAGGTTAATGATATTCTGAAACTGAATAGACAAAAACTCCTGTTCCGAAATAGATGTTATTGACTGAATAATATTTAATTACGTAAAAAAGCGATTCATCGGATCTCATCTTTATTCAAAAACATTTGAGTGTCGGTGGTCGAAAATTCGAAAATGAAAATAAAATTCTGAAACAAAATCAGGTATTGGGTAAATTATTGCCAAAATCTTTGTGCCAATCATTCGTTACGCTGAGCTGTAATTGTTGGTTTTTATCTTCTCTTTACTTTTCCATTAGCAGGTTTTAATTATTTGTACAAGGATTCATCGTTGAGAAAAATAACTCATAGGCTAATCGTTATAAGAATATTTGATTTTTCAACCAAAAAATGTTGCGATGAATCATTTAAATTTTTTACTCAATTTTCATAACGGTCGACGAAATCGGACTAGCTGAATAATATTAACTGTGAATAGGAACAAATTTTACTTACCAATGCAGCATTTTAGTGTTTTTTGACAAAATAGTTATTTTTTCGATTTGGTACTTTCATTTGGCAAAACAAGACAGTTTGAATACTAGGCATGAATAAACAATACATTCCATGATTGTTATAAACAAATTTCGTAACAAATGAAACAGAGAAATATTTTTTAGCCTCAAAAGATACTTTTCATTGTTGGTGTGTTCAATAAAATACACACATTCTATCGACTTAGATCAAATAAACAATTTTTTTCATTGCCTGAAATTGTCTTCTAAACCTTCTTCACAAAGAGATAAAAAACCGAACGTCAACCATTTTTTTAAATTGCAAATGATTTAAAAAAAGCTATTGATTGTTATAGAAGTGCACTGTGAGAAATCAACAGCTTTTTAATAAATCTTAAAAACAATAAGGAACTTTTTCTTTTCAATGTAAAAACTAGTGTCACGTTTGAAATAATATCTGTATGGAACAATTTTGGATACAAAAAATGAGTAATTTATTGAGATATACTTTTTTTGTGCATAATATTTTTCTCTGAAATGCATACTTTTCAAGGCGAACTTCGTTTTTTGACCAAAATCATAAAAAATCCGCGTGATTTTCATTTTTGATTAAGCCACACTCAGAAAATTATCTGATTGAATGAGCAACACTTTGCATTGTTCAACCATAGAATATGATTATTACACGGACAACAAAATATTTCGTTGAGCCAACTAAATTTCCTTGTTTTTTTTTAACCAAGTCTTCTGGTATATGGGTTATTTGGGTTATTCAAAAAAAAATGTGGCATCATTTTTTTCGTATTTTGTGACGCTTTTACAAAAATTAAAATTTTTTAAATGTAATTCTCCATGATTTAAACAAGAACTATGCGTCCTAAAAAAATTAATCCCAAGAAATCTGTAGATCTTTTCTGCATGAACAATTTTCATTGATACATTTTTCTCGTATCCTGCACAGTTTTACCGAAAAATCGAATTTTCATTTTTAATGTTATTGCTCACGATTAGAGCAAGAAATATGTCTTGTCAAAAAAATGGTTTTGGAAAAAAGTTTTCATCCTTTCAAGGAGAGTGCTTTTTCTCTCTAACATATTCCTCAAATCAAGTATAGTTTTTCTGGGAAATGTAATTTTTTATTTCTTTAAAAGCATTTTCGATAGATGAAACCAAAGCCGTTGGTCGAAAATAGCTGGTTAAAGAACTTGTTGGTTTTTTATGCCTTTAAAACGTGTGCCAATCTGATGAGCCTTTCAAAAGTTATCGTGTCTACATACTATAGACTACAGACAGACAGACATATACGTTCGTATAAATGGTTTTTTTTTCTAATCAAGGGGGTCTCTAAACGTAGAGATTTGATGGAAACCGACGATGTCAAATTTTACATAAATCTAATACCTTCTCATCAGGATGAGAATGTAAAAAATGTTAGAATTTTTCAGGTGCTAGTTCTTGTCGCTTGCGATAAAGGACGCTCATTAACACAGTAATTAATGCATTTAGAAAGCACTTTGGCTTGAAGAGAAAGTTTTAATCGCAGCCTGAAAATTTCGCAGAATGTTTCAGTTGAAGTCTCTTTTTCATGACTCAATTACTCGGTTATTTCAGAAGCCCACAGTATGGTTAGCACCGAGCACGACTATTGTTTTGCCTTGGAAATGCATTCATACGTGAAAAATATATGTTGTCTCCATCGAGCCGGGTCACTAGGGGTTAAGCTGACACAAAACGGTCGCCAGACTGCCTGAAGAGTCTGCGCCTCTCTTGCAACGAGAAACGCCATTTTTTCTGTGTTAGCTGCGCGCGCTTTTTACACGTTTATCGTCACTTCTCGCTATGTCTTTCCTTAAACGTCTGCGGCACTTGAATGCGAAGATCGCTTGCCCCACACCCACAACCCCTCAGCCGCCCCCTTAGCTACCCCCGTTTACCACCCAACGATCTCCCGCTTTCATTCCTCTCTTTTTCCCGGACTGTCGAACTTTTTTTATCGTCGCCAATACCAATGCTGTCACCTCCGTTCATACTGCTATCATCGAGGAAAAAGAACCTGGAAATATGTGGTTTTTATCAATTAGTTTTTGAGTAGACGGAAAAAAACGAATGCAAATGCCACGGCTACGTGAGAAGCTTAAAGTTTTTATCGTGCCAAAAATCAGACCTCTGACAAAAATAGTTTCTCTATTATTGTCAGAATCAAAATAATATTACTGGTGATTAGGTTGAGTCGAAAAACACAAAATAATTAGTTTTCTTCATAACAGTACTGAAAAGTTTCGTTAAGACATTACAAAAAATTCGCAATCAAAAAAATATTTCAAAAGATTTCTCACTGTTGGGCAAGTCCATCGCGAATTTTCAAATTCTTAATTTTTTGTGTCTGAACAAAATTTTTCTCAATTTTTTCTCAATTTTTTGGGTTAACTTTATGGAAGCAAATAACCTTAGATGAACATAAAGTGAGAGGAATTTTTTTTCGACGAGATATAATATTTCCAAAATTACAAAAATGCAATTTTTAAAATTTGTACCTAAAGATGCCTCAGAAATATAATTTTTTTTGTGCTCTTCTCAATAAACTAATGAAACACGTACATATCTTCAAATTTCAAACATTTTTTTTTATACTGATGCTGAATCATGAGCCATTTTTCAGAAAGATCCGTATACATCCGTTTTCACAGGATACGTAAAAAAGTAGAAGAAAATTTTTCAATTTTTTACATTCTCTTCAAAAAAGGTAGCAGGTTTGTGTAAGTTTGACCCCCCCCCCCCCATGTTTCTGTTAAATGTCCACGTTTTGAGATCTTCTGAACCAGAAAAACAGGTTTTTACGAATGTGTCTGCCTGTATGTATGTATGTATGGCTGGCTGCATATCTGTATGTCTGTTAGTGAGCATGATAACTTTTGAGAAAATCATTTTATTAGATTGGCCTTCAGTACATATTTTTAAGGTCAGATACTGAAGGTTAAGTTATTTGTTAGCCAGGTATTTTGTATACAAATTCATAAAGTTTTCATCAAGACATACGTGATGAGAATATGTTCGTTCATCGGAAAGGTGCTCATATTTCAGGATGCATATAAAAAGAAGAAAAATTGGTTAGAAACTTAAAAATATGTACGTGTTTCTTTAGTTTTTCAGAAATCCCCTGAAAAATGAAAAAACGAAAAACATTTTTTTTGCCATCTTCAGGTACAAATTAAAAAAATGGCATTTTCCGTCATTTTTTGCAATACGAGTATTATTCTGACGGAAAGAGTTTTTTTCAACTAAGGTCATTTACTTCCACAAACTATATCAATAAAAAAATGAAACAAACAATTTTGTTCCAAACACACAAAAAATTTAAAAAATTTAAAATTGTAACATTTTCAATTGACTTTCTGAATTTTGAGAAATTTTTGGAATTCATTTTTAATACCATTAAGAAACTTATTAGTGCTATAATCCATGAATATAATCATTTTGAGTCTTTTTCGGATCACCCTACTGAGGATTTTATTTCAGATAACAAAAAATATTTTTAATGAATAAATTTTAAAACTAAGAAAAAAACATTTATTTTAGCAATGTTTTTTTGCAATTCAATTTGTTCTTACTATCGCTTTTTCATGAACTTTTGAAAAAAGGTTGAATTTTAATAAATGATGGCTTATTTTTCCGGAGAAAATATTTTATACAATTCTACTGTTTCCAATTTGGAAAGTAATTTTTTTAAAGTCTGACATCGTTAACAAAACATTTTCTAACGAAGAAGTGTAATTTCTGTGTACACGCTGTTAATTTTTTAGAAACTGGACACAGCAGATTGAGAAAACAGGGAAATTTTACACTTTTAGCATTTCAGTTGACCTTCAACCTACGATATTCAATTGATTCGTTTAAAAGTTGTAGAATAAATTTACTAGATTTCCGGTTTTATAAAATTTGAACTCATTTAGAATTTCTAGATTTTTTAATGTTTGTTCCTGAAATTCGATTTTTCAGCAATTCAGTCGAACTGTAGCCTAAAATATGTAATCGATTCCTCTATGAACTTCAAGATAAATTAAGTAGATGAAGCTATACATTTTTCTGGAAATTTTACGTTAATAATTATTTCTAAAGTTATTCCACGTTTTATGCCCAAAAATCGATTTTGTGACAGTTTGGTCGACCTGCAGCCTACAATAATCATTTAAGTCATTAATTATTTCTAGATTTATTTCACTTGTTATGCCCAAAATTGATTCTTCAGTAGTTCAGTCGACATGTAGCCTACAATACTCAATCGATTCATCTATAAATTTGAAGATAAATTAACTTCATGAATATCCAGTGCCATTCCATAGAAAATTTGAATTCAGTTATCATTTTAAGAGTTATTTCACTTTTCATGCCCATAATTCGATTTTTCAGCAGTTCAGTCGACCTATAGTCTACAATATTTATTTCATTTGTCTACATTTTTTAGGATAAAATTACTAGTTAAAGCTACAGTGCCACTTTTCAGAACATTAAAAACTTTTTGTTATTTAGTTTAATAACATTCGATATTTAGATATATTAGAATTACTTTTAAAATTTGGATATTGGACAAATAATGTTGACTGCATTGATAACTTTTTGCTTGGCCTAATTTTTTGCATCGTGAATATTTTTGGTCAGTTTTTCAATGTATTTTTAGGAATAGAAAGTTATTTCGCTTTTCATTACAATACTTCTTCATGTACGTACTTTTTATTTTCGCTATTGTCTCGGAATTGCTCAGAAAAAAATGCTAACTTCACGAATTGCCTTCTTCTCGGATTGAGATTGCAAAAATTAAGATGTCTTTCTCTTTCATGTTGAGACTGAAGAATTTTTTAAATACAGTCCAATATCGCCATAATTGCTAGACGTTTCTATTAATTTGTTACAATATGGAACAAAAAAAAATTTGGATTGAGATTTACTATTAAAAAAATTTTGGGGCAATGCGCTTTTTCAATTTTTAGAGCCAGAATTCATGGATTATTATCATAATAACGATGATTAATGCATGTAGAATTTTCACAAAATTTTGCTCTTGAAAATATTAAATTTGAATGCTCCAAAAGCTGTACAATTATATATCTACTATTATAAGTATATATGAAAATTACACAAAAAAGTTAAAGTTTTATTTATAATTAATGCAAAGTCCAGAGAACCTGAGACCAGAGACCTGTGTATCAGTTTTCTCCAAGAAAGCTTTCTATCGCCACCGAAAGAGCATGCATCCAGTCTCTGGATAATGTGATAATGAGAATCCAAACTTCTGGTAATTTGGTATGTTTTCTTGGACCAAAGTAAGGTAGTAACTCAGAAAAACAAGTTTTTCATAAATGCTGTATGACGTTTTTCTCAATTTCCCAACAAACACCAATAATGGATACATGCCCTTTTGAAAGTAAACTCCTCAAATATTGAAACATAAAAATTTAAAGAATACTATCTTTCTTTGAATTCAAACAATACTTGAAGGCTGTACGATAAAATATATTTCTCGAGACAGAATTTTCAAGATCCGATATGCTGCGCTTCTACACCACATTCTGAAAGTCACGTTTCTCTTAACATGAAAGTAACCACTCCTCTCAAGTCAAAATCTATATTTGCTAACGCATCAGATTTTGAAGAAATGTCAGTTTTCACGCTTTTCATTCAATGTGTAAAATTCCCCTCTTAAGGGTTCTAAAAATGCAAGCTAAAGTCTGAAAATTTATCTTTTATTTTAACCTACGATAACTACCGTGCTAGACCTGTGAAAGCTCGAAGCTTCCAGAGGGCGAAGATCAGATAAATAATTTAAAGCTCAAGCCAAAGTGTCAACTAAAATCAATAGTTTAAAAATAACGGGCTCGACGACGACCGCTGTCTGGTTTTCTCAAAAGATAAATTCGGTGGAAGTTGAATAAAGATTTTATCGTTCCTGATAAAATCAAATAAACAAACAACAATAACCTGGTTTGATCTATTTTTCTTTTATTTTAATCTTTTACTTCACCTTTTATTTGCGGTTCGCTTAATCCTATTTTCTTTTTTTTTCCCCCTTTCGGTTCTTTGCCTGCATTTCGCTTTAGTCGCGTCCGGGAAACATTAAACCACTTTCCACAGGCAAAACGTTCGTGAGAATTGCAAATTGTAAAACACTGTAATTTGTTGTGAGTAGAAAATGGATATCCACGGATTTAATTTCAACACTAGAACATTTTGTAAATTACTCGAGTGTATAGTTTATCGTTAGTTGAAAAGTCGCCAAATAGATAGAGTGATTTAATGTTTGTCGTAACGTGTTTATGGTTCACATGTGATAAAATATTTAATGGTTTGGATTTTGATATTGCTGGCAATAATTCTGCCTTCCAATTGCTTATTTCATTTTCAATTATTGAGGTTTCAATTATCACTGCTCTCTAAACCTAAATCAGTGGAATTTCACTGATTCAGGCAGATGCACTGATTGAATAGGAAATATTCATCGTTACCATAACAATTTTCAACTCAAAAAGAAAAATTCTCAATTAGTTGAGTATTCAACCAAAGATAAAAATCAGTTGTTTTCCAAAAATAAACTGATTAGATTTTTAGTTAAGAAATTAATTTTGAATAAAAAAAATCAATTATAAAAAAATGGTTCAATTTTCACCTAAAATAATGGACTACAACCCAAAAAACAGGGAATTTAACTTCTAACCATGTCGTTAAATTGACAACTTAAAAAAACGAAGTTTCAAACAAGAAAATTAATTTTCTACCAAAAAAGACGAGTTTTAAAGAAAATATGTACAAGACTTTTCAACCAAATGTTTAAATCTGCAGTCAAAAAACATAAATTTTCAACCAAGAAAGATATATTTTTAACCAGAAATACAATAATTCAAATCTTCTGTTGAAAAATAATGTTCAATTTAAAAAATTGATTTTTAACGGAATATTTAAATTATCAACAAAATAGTTAAAGTTTCAACCAAAGAGATGACTTTTTATCTCAAAAAAATATCTCAAACAAAAAAGGTTTAACAATCTACACAAAATAAATTTTCAATAAAAAATCGAACAATAAGGTTCTCATTTGAAAAAATTATTTTTGTAAGGAAAAAATATGAATTCTCAACGAAAAATCTAATAGCTGATATTGCAACAAAAAATATATTTGAATTTTCAATCAAAAATAGTTGAATCGACTAAAAAAAAAATTTTGAAAAAAAGAGTTAATTTTTTAACCAAGAAAGAAGCTTCAGTCAATAGAGAAAAAAAATCAAATTGTTAAAATGTTAAGCCCGAAGGGTGAATTTCAAACAAAAACAGTTGACTCTTTAACCAGAAATAATTAATTTTCAACCAAACAGTAGAATTTTCAAAACCAAAAAAGACGAATTTTCAACAAAGCATTTGAATTTTCATCAAAATAGAATGATTTTTTGAACTGAAGTTTTGAATCTTCTACTGGAATAGTTACATTTTCAGTTCAAAAGTTAATTTCCAGTCCAAAAAATGAATAATCAACTCTGAAACTAATTATCTTTCTTTCTGAAAATGTTCCTATAGATTTCAGAAAATTTTGAATTTCAGGGTTGAGAAATTTTCCAACTTTTTTATATCGGGCTATAAATCTCTATGGCTTTAGAAATTAATTTTTTTCTTTCCGAAAGTGTTCCGTTAGATTTACCTAGTTCCGACTGTCACTTTTATAAGATGTGAACCTTTCATGCTTTTTTTTGCTTTTTCTATTTTGGAAATATATGCTATGGAAGCTAAATGAACAATATTCAGAAAGTAACTGGAAAAGTAACGATTTTTATAGCTACTGACAAAATAAAACTAGTTACAAATTTGTTGTTCAGTTATAAAAGTAACTTCGTTACCACTATCGCTAAGAAAAAAAAGTAACTAGTTACTTCGACTTACTGAAACTGATAACATCATTTACGTTAATGGATTAGTGCATTGCAAAATCATAAGATAGCAACATTTTTGAGATTTTTTTCCAATATCGTTTCTGATTCCGTATGATGGCTGGCCATAGTCCCGAAAATCTGGACCATTCACTGTAAAACTGGAGATATACCTTTTTACTGTATCATTTTTGTTGTGTCCTGTTACTGAATAGCATAACTTCATGCTGTTTTTTTTACATGTAAAACTTTTGAATCTGAGTTCTCACCAGTCGTCTCATTTTAATATCATTCAAGACTGTTTTTCTGAGTCTCATTGTTATACACTCAACTTCCGATATATGCCTCCCAGTTTACGCTTTTCCAAGAACTGAGGTTCTTAACAATTTCGTGGTTAGGAGAGCCGCGGGACCGAGAGAAAGCGACTATGCTGAGTCACGCGTGACAAACAGCATGAGGGCCGTATTCTTAGCGCTTTAGTTTCGCCAGATTAATTGAGCTGTTAGCATATGTCCAAATCCAACTAAAGTGGTTCATGCGGTTCTATCTGTTTAAGCTTAGAGTGCCCCGATTTAGGCCAGAGGCATCTGCAAGACATGCCCGAAACCGTGCTTTTGTCAGGAGTTAGGTGTACCTAAAACTAGCCCTGAGATAATACTTCGTCTTTACAGAGTTGAATTCAAGTTTAGAAGACGCGTATTATGAAAAAATTATATTATTTAATATGAAAGAGTTTCTAATAGTATTTTTATAGGAAATCTCTCGTAACTTTCGAGAAGGCGCCAGAAATTCTAAGATGTAACGTTTCGTGTTATAGGAAACCATTACCATCTAATGGGTAAAGTCTGAAATACAGCTGGTCGACGCATTGCTCTTGCAGTTGTATCGTCGTACCTTTTCGGATGATATATCTGCCTGCAGCAGTCAGATACTTTGAAACATCGATCACGTGCTTTAAAAGCATTTCCTCGTAAAACTCATTGTTCACAATGTCATTCTCAGAGATAAACCCAAAAATTTCAAATAATATATACAACTACTCATAAATCTAATTAGGAATTAAATCTATGCATGAATATGAAGAATTCTATAAGAGATTCTAATAAGGGAATTCTATAATATAAAATTCTATCATCTTTTGTGAAAATTTATGTTTTTTTGAATTTTATATTCTATAATTCTGTACATTCTATAATTATACAATACAGATTCCTATTTAAAATTCTATAAGGATGCCAATCCTTCATAAATGCATAGAGGACCTATTTTAAAACTGAAGCGCTAGGATTTGTTAAAAAAATTCTTCAAGAAGAAAAATCTAATCTAAATCAATCTTTTGTTACATTTTCGATCCCCACTTTTCTGCACTTGAAAAACTGTGGGGCTGAACTTTTTATAACTTCAGATTCAAAAGTCTATTATAATGACAATTTTAGTCTTTTTTAGTTAAACAAAGTATCTCATCAGCCGGAATGTATGATTGTGCTTTGTAGTTTGAAGTAAGGGTTAGATAGCGATCATCATTATAATGATTAGAAGTAGTATCAGTATCTAGTGGAAATTCCTCTTTCCACCTTATTGCGCGAACCCGAAAAAACGAGCCGAATAGCCTTATTTTGCAGTAATTACTTGTACAAACCAAAAAAAAAATTTTAATTACATGCAATCGTACTATTGTATGCAAAAATGCGAAGTCATGCACTTCTCCTATTTTTGTTGTAAAAAAAAAAAAAAACCGATAGAACATTTTAAAACGTAGGTCTTTTATCTACTCTAGGTTTTATTTGCATTGTTCAACGACTGGAATCGTAGCTCACAAACAGAGGTTTCTAGTTGGTTGAAATTTTGAGAGAACGTTTCAAGCAATTCAAATAAAACGGTGAAACCATATTTACTAAATCTTCCATTTAACAAAATTTTTCACAAAAGAATCAAATTTCTTCTTTGGTGAATTTAATATCTCTTCCGAGTTTTTTTCTTCGAGAATAAACGTTTGAAGAATATAAATGATCCTTTTATTTCGAAAGTTGTAAATTTTAAATTGAGGTCATTCAGAGTCCACCGCCTACAATTTGAAAGCGTCGAAAGTTCAGCGCTTTGAAAGTTAAATTTGTGCACATTCGGATCCTCTGAGGTTGAACCATTTCATTTCACACGATTTAGATTTAAGGGCTTTTCAATTTGGAAATCCTTGGACGTTGATTTATCTTGTTTATTCAATAATTTTCTTTCATTCGGAGACGATTTCGATTCATCACACTTTTGTTGAAATAGCCAAATATTTACACAATCCATCTTGGAGCATGAGGTACCTTAAGCTGGGGCTGAACGGCACATGTGGGGAAACCAGCGCATCCTTGATTCTGTATTTCTGAAGGCGATATTTACTTCTTCTAAGTAGAAAATTAAGAGACTTGCATCTCAACATTGTAAGAATTCAGTTGCAAAACCTAGAAGAAGAAGGGATATCGCGTTCTGAATACAGAATCAAGAGTGCGCCGCTTTCCTCCACATATGCGCCGCTTAACCCCAGTTGAATAAGTAAGTTTGGTCAATTTTTTTAATATACAATTCATAATTATCGACTGTTAGTTGCACAATTTCTGACACGAAGATACGAAACGAGGAACGTGTGATAATCTTGAAATCAATAAAGAGGTACCACGACACGATTTCTGCCCAGTCACGTAGTGCGCAAACTCACGTCGCTTTAATTTCAAATTCCCTCTACACCAAAAGCCAATAACATGAAATTTGACTCAGATAAATTTGTTTTTATATAAGGAATATCACATTTTTTCATACCTCAAATTTTCAGTAATAATATAAATTAGTAGGTACATATTTTTGTATGAACATATCTTAAATTTTTGAATGAATCGCATCGCAATGGAAGCTCTGAAGATGCATGGAATTCTCGTAATGCAAAATGTGGTTGATGGAGACATGGAAAATCGAATTTTTAGTTGGCAACTCAAACTCGACTTCAACTCATCTCAAACTCAACTCATACTCCACTCGAACTACTCCTGCTCTGCCCTCGAGAACCTTACTTGTTTGGTGAAAGCTATTGAAAACAACACTGGACACTTTGAAAATGAAATTCCCTGATTGAAAATGTTGAATTAAAATTTTCAAGAGTACCATTGAACGGGGTAATTTCGGACATGTGGGATAAATTCAGACATTTCTAAATGGCAACTGATATTTGTTTTATGAACTGTTTTATTCATTTTTCGTTTATTGTTCTAAGAGCTTATTACGAGTAGCATTTCATCAGACTTTTGAGACTTTCTTGTCATATGAATACTTAAGTTACTAACTTGGCTCAAACCAGGGATGAAGATTATGCAAGGCAGAGGAAAAAACTGAAGCTATACTTTACCTTTTCTGGCTTGGATAGAAGTAATCAAAGTTCAAGTGCGTATTTGGCCTATTTTCTTCAAAATGCAAAGTATGGCACATTTCGTTCTTTTTAATCTCGAAATGCTTTTTTCTTTGGACACGAGAACTTTTCAATGAATTGCTTGGCTCAAAAATGAAAGGGAGCATCCCATGAATGATAAATACGAATCGGAAATTCCTTTCCCCCTTATTAAGATTAAACAATTCTTTTGGAATCAATTTTGATTTGTTTTATACAGATTTGTGAAAGAAATAGAATCATGTTATATGAGGAAAATTTTATTTAAGCTAATGACAGGGAGGGAAGTTGCGAACAATATTCTTTTTTCAAAATATTCAATCACGCATAAAAAAAGAGTTGAATGAATAAGTACTGCCAAGTCAGATTGGTGAAATGAAATATTTTGTAAAAAATAGTTTTGAATGGTGTATGCAGTTTAATAAATCATAGGGCTTTACTGCTTATCTATCATAAACATTGGCCTTCGTTTGAGAGATAAATTTTACTGCGCTTCGCGCACCTTGCCCTGTATAATTCCATGATTTATTTTCCCTCCGACACATATAGCCATATCCAATTCACTAAAGTTTTTCTAATAAAAATGTAATATATCGAAAGTACGGAAAATTTGAATGTAAATCTTAAACGTCTTTAATAAAGTCTTCAAGAACTATTCCTTTTTTTAATATTTTGAAATATATTAGGAGCTGTGTTATTCCATTATTAAAAAGTAATAAGACGGAGGGCAAAAGAATATTGAATAGATCCTCGCTTATTTCATCCGCCTTTTTTGGAATTTTGTTTAAAATGAATCTTCTTAAAGAAAATTGTTTTATGATAAATAATTTAGGAGTGTTCTGTATTTGTGTTTAAATTCAATAAACAAAAATGTACTAATATAGATAATTTGAATCCTTACAAATATATATTCAATTTGCTCTTTTCTTCTAGTATACATATGTAGTGACCAGAGGTCAACATCATTTCTCTAAGAGGTTGAAAAGCAACAGGTTGCGTTAAAGTCAGAAATACTTCTTCTAGATATCTTCAGGTTTAAAGTAACTCTAAGATCTGTATAAATAGTATATTTATCTCTCGCGAAACTTAAACGTCCGCTTTCAGTGATTTATTTTGCAGAAATTTCTTTCCAGCTTCAAATTTCTTAAAGTCAAAGGTCTCAAAAAGGAAAAACTACTAATTGATGGCAGAACAAACTTTTATCTCTTATTAAATTACGGTTTCGCATAAAGACAAATTTTCTATGACATTAGACGGCTTACAAAATTTCACAAATTATATATTAATTCTTCTACCTGCTCATAATATAAATATATTTTACATTGAAACTATTTGCTTGTCTTCTTAGAAAGTAAAAGTTTGATTTTTGAGAACGTCTTTTGCCCTCCAGAATTTTTTTAAATTAGGGAGTCTTCTGAAAATCAACCCTTCAAGTTCAATTTGAACACCTCTAATTTGAAAGCTTTTTAGTTATCAAAATTGTCAGATTAAAATTTATTGTATTTGTGAGTTTCTAAGAACAGGACGAGTGAAAATCCTTAATTATAAAATTTCCGAAGAAAACCCTTTCGCCAAATAAAACTCCCAACGTCAGGAAGTTGCTTACAGTGTCGAATTCACTATTTAGCAAAATTCAAGAATTTTATAATATTATCGAAATTGAAAAGTTCCGATTGTAGAATATTTCCGACAGGAGATTTCTGTTCCAAACATATTCCCTACGTTATGAAATTGCCGAACGTAAACAATTTAATGAATGGTTTTCGTAAACATTGATTTTTGATATATTAAATTATTGTCCTTTTTAAACAATTTTTCATCAAACGAAATTGAGTCCGCATATAGAAAATATGAATAAGAATAACAATTTTTTGCAATGCTTGGGAAAATGGAAATTACTGATATTATTTTACGAGTAAAGCATCTGGATACTCACTCCACCCTTTCTCTCCTATTTCCCTTTTTGAAATTCGTCTAGTTGGTTTTTAGTGTATCGTATAGTTCAACTACTAAATTTTAATTGAGAATTGATCTTTTGTGACTGAAAATTCAACTCTTTAAATGGAAGCTGAAAACTTATTGGCTAAAGACTTAACTTTTTTGTTCAAAATTAATTCATTTTGCGTTACAAATTAATTTTAAAAACTGCAAATTTAACTATTTCATTATTAGTTGAAATTTGATAGATTTTAGTCAGAAATTCAACAATGTGGTTAGAAATGAATACAGTTTGTTGTAAATTCGTTTTTTTTTGTAGAAAATTAATCTTTCTCACTAAGAAATTAATTGCCTGCTTGAGCTAGTTAGTTACTAATTTATTTTATTAGCTAAAGATCCATCTCTTTGATTGAAAATTCTATTATCGTTTGAAAATTGATCGTGTTTAGTTGAAAATTCAACCATTTGGTTAAAACTTTATGTAATTTGTTGCTAATTTATTTTTTCTGTAGAAAATTAATCTTCTTGATTAAAAATTCATTCACTCGGTTGAAAGTTGAAATAGTTCGTGAGAAATTCGTTTCCTTAGTTGAATATCCACCTCTTTCGCTGAAAATTTAACAAGTTTGTCGAGAATTTGTTTCTTTTGTTGCTGAAAATCAATTTTTCCAAATGAGAATTCAGCTATTCCATTTTTGGTAAAAATTGATCGTTTTTAGATTAAAATTCAACTGCATTAATCTTTTTGAACTAAAAATTCTACTATTTTCGTAGGAAATTTAGCTACTTGATTGAAAATTAACTTTTTGATGGAAAATTGATATTCTTGGGTCTAAATTCAACTGTTTTCTACAGAATTAACCTTCTTTGTTTCAAAATTCAATAACTCTTTGTTAGGTAGGAAGTTGATCTTTCTTAGCTCAAAATGCAACTGTTTGGTAAAAAATTAATCTGTTTTGGCTAAGTATTCAACTGTTATGTTAAAAACTCGTCTTTTCCAGTTGAATTAATCGTTTTTCCTTTAAAATAAAAATCTTTGGTTGAAATATCAACTATTGCGTTTTCCGTTAAGAATTCTTCATCGATATATCAACTATATTATTTTTTTTTTTAAATTGAACTTTTTCTATTCAAACTTTGCTTAAAAATTCATTTGAGATGTCGAAAAATCGCCGATTTTGCTTGAAATCTCAACTATTTCGTTGAAAACGATAAAGAATTTTTGATTTTTATCTTTGTGAGTCGAAAATCCAAGTATGTGGTTACAAATTAAACTATTTTGTTGAAAATTTAATAATTTTTTTGGAAAAATATTTGTTTGTTGGAAATTTAATTATTTTTTTTAAAAAGTAATCTTGTTTCGATAAAAGTTCAACTGTATTCTGAAAAGCTCGTCTCCTTGAGTTGAAGATTGCACTATTTGCTTATGTTAGAAGATTCAAACTTTTTTTTTAAAATTCTTCTTTGTAGGTGGAAACTTCATCTATGTGATTGTAAACAGAATCGTTTCATATTTAACTCAGTATGGGACCTACACATTGATTTTGTATAAAGGAATTTAGTCCCCTATTATTTCCCTATTATTTTGCAAAATCATCTGCTTCCCATGTTTTGAGAGCATTTTGGACTGTAAAATGAAAGAAAAATTTTGTCTTGAAAAAAGGGGGGGGGGGGGTGTATGTATTTTTAACTCTAATTTAACTAAAATCAATGGATTTTTCAAATTTTTTGCAATTCATTTTAATTAAACTTGAAAAGTCGTTTGAAATAAATTATTTTTAATTTAAATAACATTATTTACATTGTTAATACACATTATTCACTTTTTGGGTTTGAAATGAGTTTTTTCTGGTCACTTTTTCGGATTAAATAGTTCACCTTTTTCTCCAGGTTGAATAAATTACATTATCTACTTTAAATTTAAAAATCTTGAAAATACTGAAAGTGCGGGTTTTACTTAGCAAGGATTTTAAAGCACACGTAATTTTTTTTTTGGTCACGAACGGTGAAAACAGGTGGTGGAGTAGTATTAGGCGAAGTGACGTAGGAAAGTAGCTGACGGGTGAAAGTATCGTGCAGAGTCTTGTGCAGCGAAAGGTAAGCATTTGGCAAGAAGGCACGCGAGGGAGGCAGCGAGCAGGTTGGGGTGGGTGTGGAAGAAAAATAGTGGAGCAATGGTGATTTGGAAAGTAGTCGTGGGTTGGACTGGAAGAATTCTTTTCCAGCTTGAGAAGGAAGCAGAAGGAAGACGCTTTCTTAAAGATGGGATGCCAGGCGAGGCGCACTTGTTGCACAGAAAAGGAGCGAACTATAGTCAGTGCCTGTGGTACAGAACTCGGAGTCGCTTTCTGGGGTGGTGTGGGAAAAGGCGAGGAAAAGATACGGAAAGAAGAGTGAGCACGACTGGGGAATCGAATTGATTCTCCTTTACGGGCTCACGTTACTTTCCTTTACTGTCGTCCCATCCAACTCTTGACCGGGGTGGTGTTATTTATTTATCAGTCTCAGCTCGTGCTGCTAGGTCTCTTCTAACACCCGCCACTTTCGTCCTTGCAACCTGGTTGGGTACTTATACTTACGATCTCGATTCAATTGTGTTGAGATAAAAGCTCTCCAGTGTTTGCGACTTTGACTATCTCTGACTATCTGAGACATTTAAATTGTACCTGAAGAAGTGTAGAAATTTTCGTCAACTGAGATTCTTTCTTTTAAAAGTAGGAACATGAAAAAATCATTTGAGACAGAAAGTCTTTCGGAATGTTACAAAATTAACATTCGTTCGATTTTCAATTGAAAATACTTAAACTAACAGAACACCATATTTTATCCTGAATTAAGGACAGTTTTTCATTAGGATATTTTGTTGCAACCTTCCTCAACAGAGTTCCTTCCTTTTTTTGGCTTACTTATATATGAAAAATGTACAATCCTCTTTGGCTTGAACTTAAATAACTAAAATTAGACAAACTGGAATATTACAAAGTGATAATGCTTTCTATTCATAATGGTCTTTTTCTCTAAATGAGAAAGCTTTGCGAGACATTTTATTTTTTCTTACCAAACACTTGGTCACTCTAAGCGATATAACTATTTTAGTGAATGCTTTCACTGTCCATGTAGAATCCATTAAGTTATACTATAATAAAAAATGCATAGAATTTATTCCACGAAGAGTGTAAAATGATTTATTATCTCTCTCCTCTGTAGTAAGAATAGACGTTGGTGTGGTTAATGATTGAACTTGTATTTTTCAACCCGAACCATGGTTTTTATTCCAACAAAATGTCTTCCCCTTCATGCTTTTTATTAGAACAAATTTTCTTATTTACCCCTTTTGGCATTGTTATTTTAATGAAGTATTTTCCTAAGTTAAATCATTCTTTGATTTTTCAAGACAACGATGTTTCCAGGGAGAACCGCTAGCTTAACCTACAATTGTTGAAAAATTTTTAATGCTATTTGAAATCTAATTTTTTCCATGTTGATTGACGAAGATTATATATCTTGTTCAAATTATAATGAATTTTGTTTTAAAATAAAAATTTCAGGTTAAGCCGAACACCATAACCTTAAGTCTGGAAATATAAAAAGTACATTTCAACAAAAAATCCACACGCATATGTTTTACTTCATTTTCCCCTGAATTATGCCTTCTATAAGGAAAGTATCTTTTAAGTTTTATGTCGCCTAAAAAATTTTTGTGGCCAGGATAATTTTTTTCATAGAATCGATTTTTCGCATTTTTCTGGGAAAGCACGAAAGACACAAAGAAGGTTGTTCTAAAAGTTTTCACGTATGACAAAGTTCTTGACAAAAATACTTCTTTCTTTTTTGTAGTATCTTGCATTGTTCACGAGAAAAGTTTTGAAATTGTATTTTTATGAAAAAAAATTCTGGCCATAAAAATAGTTGAGCTTGCATAACATTTGATAGAATAGTTTCCTTGCTTAAGCCAAAACTATAAAAAATACTGGAGAAAAAAGTAAGGTTTTCTAGAAAATCTGTTTTATTATTTCCTTCGGATTTTGAAAACACGAGGAGAATATTTTTGGGTACATCCCACCCTTTTATTCATTTTTCCACATTTCTTTACAGTTCATCTCATGCAAGGATTTTGGATGTAGTATTTTTCGTATAATATTTTTGGTGCTTTTGTTTTAGAATATTGGACCAATTTTTCATTTTGTTAGTGTTTTTTAATTGTGTATTTTTAATGAAAAAAATTAGATCTCAAAGATCATGATCAGCATTAAAAAAAATAGGTAACCAGTTATTATCGATTAAAACTTCCTAACTACATAAAAAACTATAGAAGTTTAATGAAAAAATTGTGTTTTATTTTTGAATAGATGTCAAGTTTCAAACACTTGTCACTTTCTGGACAACTGTTTTTTCGCAAAATGGAAAAATTCATTTCGCAGAAGCAACGTCAAGTAATAAAAGGTCAATCAGGATTTCAACAACAATGATTAGAAGATTTTTTAGAAATATTATTACATACTTTCTTTAAAAAGGAAATTCATATTTTTGCATTTCAGTAATATTTCAACTATCTTAGATCATGCTTCTTTCAATTATTCAGCACAAAACTTTCACTTTTTTTATATTTTGTTAATAACACAACTGCTTGTCGACAAACCCGATGAAATCTTAATGTACACAAGAGCAAATAGCTCTCAAAATTTCAATCCCCAAGAAGATATACTTGATAACATCGACTTATATATATATTTTTTATTTGTCTTCCTCCTTCATACTTTTCGCTTATTTCATAAATCATAAATGATAATACATTCCACAGAAAAATTGCATTTTAAAAAGTATTAACGTTGCGTCAGGCCTCAGAGGAAAATAAGAGCCGCTAAGACGCGGAAAAGCGTCTCTGGGGAGCAACAAAGCGAGTGAACGAACCTTGGAAAATAGCACAATACCGTCACGGCATCACGCCCGGCAAGCAAGTGGTCTTGGAAAACACCCGGGAATTCTCAATGGGAACCCACAAACATCTACATGCAGACGATGGAATTCGAGTAAAGTCATGGATCATGCCTTCTCAGTTGCTCACACTAGGGTGGCTCAAATTGATTATTACTTCATTATTATACCGGGGATTAAGGAATCCACATGATCATAGTAAGTAAGGGATGTACAAGAGAAAAGGAGACATTTTATATCAATATAGAATTCTTGTGTTTCTTATTCATGCAGCAGGTTCGTTCAGCAATATCGCTCTGACATGGCTCGCTGATCAGTGTGCCTAACGATCAACCCAGGCAAAGAGCTTCACAAAGTCAACATACGTCACAGTTCACACAGAAATACACAAACTGAATGATTCATACTAAACAATTTTCAAGCAAAAAACACCACGCATTAACTTTTAATTGTGACATCTGCGAATGATACAATTGATGAATGTTGAAAGTAATATATCTTCTCAAACAGATTTGGTGAGTTTTTTAAAAAACTTCAATTTTCTATCTCAGAACTTATACCCTCCTTTTTCAATAATAATAATACTTTTTTATATTTTTCAGTTACATCGGACACAGTCATTTTTTCAAATCGATTTCATTACAGTTAGAAAATACTGATTAATCAGCGACATAATGTAAGAGATTCAAAAAAGCTGGAATATTTTCCAAGTTCCCGATGAAAAGGAGCGATTGATTTTATTATTCAAATACTGAATAATAATTATTTGAGCAAATCAGAACGAGTTATAAAATACTTCAAAGCTTCCCACTTATCGAATAAAAATAATTCAAGTTTAGAATATCAAAAAAGATATCTTCTTTAGCGTGAATTTTGTATCAAACTGCATTTCGAATTTTTTGGGGCATTTTTCCAGCATAATATAAGGGGATTTCGGGCGTCTGATTGAAAAGTAATTTGGTGGAAACTATTATTTCAAAATTTCTTGAGAAGTGAATGAACTTTAATTAACAAAAAGTTAATTACGAGTACTAATGTTTTCGCAAAAAAAGCTTTTTCCGTATAAAGCTCCATATTGGTATCGAAAGCCTGAGAGCACGTGTTAATGTTGACCAATTCGAAAAAAATAGTGACCATGTTTTTCAGGAAAACAAAAAAATTGGTAGTAATCTATGGCTAAAAATCGAAAATCGAATTTCGGGACCACCCTATTCTCAAAAACATTCCTAGTATTCTGGTCAAGAAAATTCAGTAGTAACCGTCCATTATAGTCGGACAACGCAGAGACCTTTATTGTGTACCGAAATTACAACACTTAACGATATACTACACTCCATAGCATGAAATTCCACTTTCCATTTGTTTCCGAGCCTAGTGCAGAGCTCGTAAAATAATCCATTAAAAAAATTCTGGTCGATTTGAAACCTTAAATTTAATGTGGAAAAACCATACCTCGAGATACTTTCTGTTTGAAAGGTCGAAAAAATCCCCTGATTACGAATATCTTGGTTATTTTTGTAAAGTCGTGGGGAGTTTTTGTTTGAATTATTCTATTCTAAATTTCATTACTTTTGAACACATTTTTTTGATAAAATCTGTTTTAGCATCTCTGAGATAAAATGTAACTTTTTTGTAGGATAAACCGTTTGAAATGTATTCAAGCTGAGGCTTATTCAAGGCAAATTATAATTTTCGAAAGGTCTGCTGAATAATTGTAATTTTTCATGGAAAATTAGGAAAATGTACAACCGTACAAAATTTTGAAAATCGAAAGCAGGACTCTGTGAAAAAGTAGCGCATGAGGATCTTGAATATGTATAATTAATTTCAAGTCTATTGACCCATTGTAAGTGAATGATTATCAGTTAGATTAATGATGGTATTAAAGCGATGTTGTTTTTCTCAGTAATATAAATGTATAAAGATAATATAAATAGATGTTAAATTGTCATACTTCAGACCAAAGAAAGTAGTTTAGATGTTGAAAACCTTTATTCGCTGTCAACGTTTCGAAAACGGTCGTTTTCCTCATCAGGACATAAAAAATTCAAGTTAAATTCCAAGTTTCGTCAAGCATCCTAGTTATCATTTTAAGACTCCCCTTACTCATCTTCATCACTATAAATACATGAAATGATATTAGCTTCAATTAATATTTAAATAGAAAAATTTTCTTTTTTAGGTTAGAATTTGTAATTTTAAACATTTACTTTAAAGAGTCACATCTTTTTTCTTGAATTTTTTTTAACTTCTATAATAAAAACTCAAAAAAATTTTAATTCTTCAAATTAATCTAACAAACAATTTAATAACTTATTTAATTTATTCGTAAAGTCAGAGACTTCACGAATTTTCTGCTCCAGTTTTGTGACAAGTAAATTGAGGAAAGAGAGGAAGAGAAATCTTAACAAAGATAGAATTGGCAATAACGTATTATCAATTTTTATCGTAAGGTACTATAGTTTCTATATAAATCTAATTACTATATCAAAATTGAAAGAGTTGTACAATTGAACATTATTATCAAACTTATACATTTTTTAAAAATTTCTAAATATTACTAATACTGATTAATTGAAAAATTCAGGAATTTAGAATTTTGAAAGAAAAAAAAAATTCAACTTTTTAAATTAGAGAATCCAAAATTATATTATATATTGGACTATAATTATTGAGATGTGAAATTATTCAAACCATTATTGTTGTTTTTCTTTATAAGAAACATTTCTGCTATTAATCTTTTGAATTCATTAGGTTCATGATGTAAAACTATAACATTATCCCAATCAATCAAATGTCCTGTTTCAACCTGATGTTTTGCTATGACTTTACGGTTTTTAGGATTTTGTCTAAAATTATCACGATGCTCTTTTATTCTTGTAGCAAGTAATCTACTAGTTTGACCCACATAACATTTTTCACAATTCAAACATTGAATTTTATATACTACATCAGTAAATTGCAAATTATCTAATGAATCTTTTCCTAATTTTATGAATTTATCAAGTTGAGAGTCAATTCTAAAATTTGTTGTAATATTAAAATCATTTGAAATTCTTTTAATTTCAAAAGATAACTTTCCATGATAAGAAATTGATACTATTGGTTGAAAATTTGAATTTCTAACTATATTTATATTATTTTGGTTGGATAAGGAATCTGTAATTGTTTTAATTTTATTGTTAACATGCATTCGAACAAATTCTGTTGGGTAATTATTTGAATATAAAGTTTTTTCAATAAATTCAATATTCGAACTGTGAAATAATTTATCTGATAATTTTAAAGCTGTATCAATAAGATTTTTTACTATCGAAATTTTATGTTGTATTGGATGGTTTGAAAGAAAATTCAAATATCTACCAGAATAAGTATTTTTACGAAACCAATCAGTGATGATATTACCTGAATCTGTTTTTATAACTTTAATATTTAAAAAAGAAATAGAATTATTACTTTCAATTTCATGTGTAAATTTAAGCCTTGGATGATAAGACTACGACACTTTACGATTCCATAATATGACCTTATTGTTTCAATATAGTAAAGAATGTTAAACCATAGCGTTTTTATATTAGGGTTTTCTATTTTTCATGTTTACCATTTTTGTAATCTTTTTTAATTATTATATACAGTAGTAAGTGAGTTTATATATCTTTATCAAGCAATTAGTTGCTTTCCACTAGTGAATTAGAAAATATCTCGACTAACGAAATTATTAATTTTCTACTAATCTTTGGTAGTCCTCTTTTCGCTAATCGAATCTGTAAAATTTCACTAGTAACTAGTTATATCTTACTAATTTCAATTTAGAGAAACCTCAAGGTCTCCTTATGCATAATGAAAAATATGTACAAATGAAAAAACCTTCTTTAGGCACTTCAGTTCATACTTATTCAAGCTGATGCTTATTCAAGGCAAATCATTTCTATCGAATTTGCTAAATAATTGCAAATTCCTATGGAAAATAAGAAAAAAATACAACGGAAATAAATTTTGACACTTTAAAACAACTGTCTTGAAAATTAGCGCATGAGGACCCTGAGTACGCATAATAAATTCACAGACAATTTTAATTTACAGAGATAATAAAGTATTTTTTTCTTAACTTTGTTCAAACAATCAGAAGGCAGTGTTTTTAAATTCGAAACAGGCTACATCACGTTTATACACGTTTATACACAATGTAGCCGTTTTATTGCTTCAATAGAGTTAAGAATGTTACACCATTGCGTCGTTTAATTAAACTGTTCTATTTTCCACAGTTTCCATGTTTATAACCATTTTTTAATTATTATATACTGCACTAAGTAAATTTATTTATTTGTATCAAGCAATTGATGTTTCACTATTGAAGTAATTAGATAAATCTCACCAATTTTGTTCAAAAAACAAAAAACCTTAGAAACATAAATTAAATGTACTTCTTCAAACACTCAAATTGATACTTATCTTCATCGTGCGTTATTAGGAAAATCAATTTTTGGAAAATTTTTTTATAATCTTTGGTACAAAACAAAATTTTGTTACTCTTGTGGCAATTTCTCGTACGGTGAGCCATCATTTATTCGAAATCTTATGAATAATATGCTTTTCATAAATAAAACTCATTACTTGAATCTTGAAAGGACATATCAAGCTCAGTCGATTTATGATGATAGAATAAAGGTAAAAAGTCCAATCCAATCTCGCTCAAGTGGTTGCATCGAGCTTTATTTAAAAAAATATATTTTTACCTAAATATAAATATATAATATAAAATGTTTAGGAACAAACAAAGTTTGGCATGAATAATTTCAAAAAATGTAAAATTCTCTTAAAATTGACGTTCTGAAAAAGGCTATTGTGAATAATTTGAAAATTGTGGCTTATAGAGGAGCATATATTGATAAAAGATGCATTGTTTATATGGACGTAAAAAAATGATTGCTCGTTGTATAAGAATATATTACAAGAGCGAAAAGTTTAATTCTGTGCCAAAGCTAAATATAAAACTGAAAACAAAAACAATTTTTTTCATAAGCGTCTTTCTCAATAACAATACTTATAAATCGCGAATAGCTTGCAAATTAATTCTGTTCATTGAGGGTTTCCATTTATAACAATTGTTATGAAAATGAAGAAGAAGACTTCATGAACAATAAACATTAATGATAGGTATGTGTTTCACAATAGTTTTAGTGAAAATTAACACACTGTTTGACTTGGATTACTTTTTATTATCAAATGAAATCGCAATTTTTTAACAATTCACGGAGAGAATTTTTCATTCAATCGGAAGATTTATCTTTGCTTTCAAGAGATCTATCCCCGATAGAGTTAATTTCAATCTTCTAAATTTTGCTGCTTAATAGATTCTGCAGTACAACTGTGCAACCATGGTAATTTTCTCAAAAAATCCTTTATTTATAACGTCATGATTTACAAACGATCTATTCTGCGAAAAAACTGTAATAGCAAAGAAAATTTGTATTTTTTCCCATAGATGCTCGAATTGTTTTCATGATCATTTTTGTTATTGAATAAAAAAATCGCTTAAAAAATTGTTTGAACAAAAACTGAATGGAATTTTGGAAAAATTACCAAGATATTTGGAATCAGGGGATATTTTTTGACCTTTTAAAAAAAGGTATCTTGGGGACCTGTCAGTGCATACAGCAGTGTTGTGGTGATCCGATTAATCGAATAAATTACTCGATGGTTATTTCTTGGAGAGGAAAATAGGTCCAGATACGCAGGAGTAATCAAATAGAACATAATATAGGCTTATTAAAAACAGAAATAGAAAAAAATGATAAAATCAGATGGAGAAGCATAGAAAGAATTGGATTTTTATTATATAGAGCAGGACCTAAATTCATGAATACGAAATCATTCAAAACACTTCAAGTGAATTAAGGAGAATTTGAAGTGAATTCAATTTAATTTATTAGTATTTTTCCAATATGAATTTAATAGTAGTAAAAAGAGTTTACCTGACTACAGTGTCAATTAAACCATATATATGACGCAATCTGAAGAAAGACCCCTAAGCGGCCAAAAATCGATTCTCTGATTTTTAATGTTTTACGTAGATTCGAACTTGCTCTTTAAGATGGTATAGTTAAGAAAATTTCATCCCTAATAATTCATTCAGTACACGCGTTTAAAAATTGTGAAGCGCCAAACACCCGAAAATGGGTCGGAAAACGATGCCGATCATCCTAGAGCTTGGGGTCCAGAAAATAATTTAGATGGAATCACGAGAACGAACCCGCGAAACGCCCACATCGAGTTCACGAATCAACTCAAGAATGACTTGCTAGACGGCTACGATGCCAGCATTATCTGTGGTGCCAGAAACACCCAGATCTTTAGCACGTTTCAATTCAATAATTGCGAAATCAACATGCCCACCTCTGAATGAATGAATATGTACGCGGAGAGCTTCCCCAACCGCTGCTTGATCAAGCTGCAGACCAAGATGAGGAGGCGACATTAAAACCAACCGCGGAAAGTAGGCACCTTCTAAGGGATGATCGCGACTTCAGGACAAGCATGAAAATTAACATACAAGTTCCTCCTAAGCCCCAAGATCTGGCTGAAATGGATATGAGATATCTCGCAGGAGTCCGACCTCTAGATCATCAGTTGCTCAGTTTATGGTGCTGCGAGAGCTTTGGCTGATTCAAATCGAAGGTTAAAACCAGCGATGGATCGAAAGACCAAAAGACGCTTGCATCAACCGGACAAGAAGATTGGATGGGCAAGACAGAATGCGTCCCGTGTTCAATATGTGATTGACTACATGACATCTGGTAGATTGTTCACGGAAAGGTTTCTGAAGTTTGCCCAAGCAGCATATTATTGAAAAAATATAGGTGTTGTCTGACGTAAGGAGATCACAGAAGACGGAGAGATGAATCAGGGAGAATCAACAGTTTCTCGCTGACCCATCGCGCCTGCTCAGTGATCTCCCCGTTTCTGTCAAAAATCCACCTAAGCCCAACGAGGTAGAGACGTTTTGGAGAGAGTTACACGAGATCCCGAAAACACTAAAGTTGAAAGAAGATACTGACAATATCATCCGCTTCAAGGAGTTTTGTGACTTCGTAAGATCCAAGGAGGAATATTCATTAATCACTCCTGAAGAGGTGAAAAAAGCACTTGGAGGCATGGAGAACTTTTTTACTGCTGGACCAGATTGTATCAAGAATTTCTGATGGAAGAAGTTTACTTCTACAAACTAACATTTTCCCGCATACTCACCTCATATTTAAAGTCAGAAACGCCCATTCTGCAGTGGCTGGTGTTATGACGCACTATACTCCTACCGCAAAAAGGCAGCTTGTCCAACTGAGAGAATTGCAGGCCAATAACTTGTTCAAACACACTGTATTAGATCTTTATAGCTGTCCTAAAGAACATTATTGTTCGACGAGTTGAGCCTGTGTAGCGAGAGATGTACGAACAACGTGGCTCAAAAAAAGGTGTAGCAGGCTGTCGAGAGAATCTGCTAATTGACAGGTGGGTCTGTGAAGACGCTGCAACCCATCAGCGCATCCTGTCAATGGCCTGGATTGACTAGCGGAAATCTTTCGATTCAACCTCTCACAGACTTATCATCTGTCTATTGGAAAACTCGAAGGTGCACCCACACATAGTGAGATGCATGGAGAGATTAATGCCCCTTTAGAAAAATAGATTTACTATCTCATCTGCAAATCATCGTGTGACAACAAACAACGTCACCTTCTAGAGGGGCGTCTTTTAGGGCGATACCATGAGCCCTTTGCTTTTTTGCATCACACTTCTGCCCCTATCTCTCGCATTACGAAACTCTTCTGCATACCTAATCAGCGCGAGCATGAGGTCACTATATCATGAATATGCAAGGATGGGAGGAGACGGAAAAATTCGCAGTAGAGGGGAGGTTGGAATCAGACCATCAGCCACCAAGTCTGTGGATAAGAGGGGAGGGTGGCGAAAGACAAGGTGGAGAAGTCTTGATAGGAGAGAGGGTGACCTGGACGAGGGAGGTGAAAGGGAAGTATCAGAAGCAGCTAGGAAAGGTACGCTTTGAAGGGGTGTCGGTGGAAGAGATATGGGAGGATCTGAAAGAGAAGGTGAAGGGGTGTGTAAAAAAGAAGGTATTTAGAATGAAGAAGAAAGGAATGGTGATGCCGTGGTGGGATAGGTAATGTGAAAAGATGAATAGGAAGGTCAAGAGGAAGTACAAAAAGTGGAAAGAGGGAAATGCGAAAAGGTAGGAGTACGTAGAGGTGAGGAAGGGGTTTAGATTGATGTGTGAGAAGAAAAAACAGAAAAAGGAGAAAGATCTGGAAGAGGAGTTAGGAAATGTTAAGACAGAGGGGGACGTCTTAAAGATAATAAATAGGTTTAGGAAGCGTAGTGTGGGGGTTAGCGAGAAGATAGGTAGTGAGGAGTGGAGGGAGTTTTTTAAAGAATCATTTCAGGGCTCGGATTCAAGGAAGAGGGATGGTTAGAGTAGAAGAACAGGAGAGGCAGAGATGGAGAAGTTGAATGATGAGGAGATAGAGAAGCAGATAAGGAAGTTGAGAAACTCAACTGCAGCAGGGCTGGACATGGTAGAGAACGAAGCATGGCTGTTCAGTACACAAGAGGTTAGGGAGAAGCTCAAGGATGTAGTGAAGAAAGCATGAATGGGGGAGGGATTCTTGGGAGGGTGGAGAGAATGGTTAATAGTGCCATTGTATAAGAAAGGAGATAGGGATAGACAGGAAAATTATAGAGGGATTACGCTGGTGAATACGGCGTATAAAGTATACGCGATGGTGGTGGCAGAGAGACTGCGGAAGGATGTCGAGGGGAAAGGGATATTGCCGGAGACGAATGCGGGCTTCAGGGCGGGTAGGAGTACTATCGACAATATCTAGGTTATGCAGCACGTGGTGGATAGAGAATTAGCGAAGGAGGGGACGAGAGTGTACGCGTTTTTTTTTATCTCAAAGGCGCAATTCCTTCGGTTGATACGGGGAGGTTGTGGGAGGTGATGGAGGATAGGGGAGTGGAGAGAGGCCTGATCGCGAGGTTAAGGGAGATATATGAAGAGACCAAAGATGGTAAGAGGAGGGGAGGGGATTTCGGAGGGATTGTGGATGGATAGGAGTTTGAGGCATGGGTGTCCACTTAGCCAAACGCTTTTTGCGATTCCAATTGCGGATATGGAAAGTATGCTGGAGGACGGGGTGGTAGGAGGAGTCAGGATAGAAGGGGTTAGAATTTGGTCACTAGCGTATGCGGATGACATAGTGTTGCTGGCAAGTAGCGAGGAGGCCTTAAAGGAGATGATGAAGAGGTTGTGAAGATACCTGGATAAGAAGGGGTTAGAGCTGAATGCGGAAAAGGCCTAGGTTATGATGTTCAGAAAAGGAGAGGAAAAGAGATAAGGGAGTGGAGTGGAAGTGGTAAGAAAAGGAGGTGCAGGAAGTGAAAAAGTTTGTGTACCTGAGCTACGTGTTTCGGAGGAATGGGGGAGTGGATAGTCACATAAAAGAGAGAGTTAGGAGGGCAAATGTGGTGGTATGGCAGGTGTGAGGGTTGGGAAAGAAGTTATTCGCAGATAATTTTGGAAGGTGAATGAAATTGTTTGACTCACTAGTGATGAGTGTGCTATTGTATGGAGTGTATGGAAGTCAGGAGCTTATAGCGAGGATGAGGTGTGGGCGCATGGAGTGTTTTAATATGTTCTGGCTCTCGCAGGAGAAGAGCATGTGTGAACTGTGTGGAAAGGGGGATGCAAGATTGGAGCACTGGTTGGAGGAGTGCCTAAAGGTGGAATGGAGTGTAATAAGCATGGAGGTATTGATGCATGAAAAGGGGAAAAAAAGAGCAGTAGCATGGTTGGAGGAAGTTTCGGGTAAGATGGTGAAGAAGAGAAGGAAGGAGGAAGAGGAATGGAGAAGATAAGTAGTAGATATTAGTCGCGAAAGCCGAGGTTGGCAATGCAAGGCAATGCGAGAAAGTAGGGACATGCGAGCGAGGAAGGCAAGGCGATAAGAGCGTGCGGTCTTAGAGATAAGGTATGGATGGATGTTAGTTTTTAAGGGATAGTTTTAAGAAATTTCTGTGAAAATGGAAGTGTAAACAAGTCAATTTTTGAAGTCCAGCAAGCTGAAAAAATTAACGTTTATCTATCTATGTATTTTATATGAATGACCTGAAGATCTATGGCCAACATTCATCTGAAGAAAGAAAAGATTATTGGCGTTCCCAACGATACTGAGGTTGAGGATATAAGTGTTATTAGACACCTCAATACTGAAGAACCCTATACATACATGGGCGTGCCTCAAGGCCGCATTCAGGACGTGAAATCAGCGGAGGAGAATCACTGGTTCGTAACTTTTAACTTTAAAGCCATACCCGCGTGCCAAAAATATGCCAAGGCACTTGCGAGATGGATGCTGAGAGCAGTCATCCTTAGGTCGCTTTGTGTCCTCAAGACACACGAGGGTTTCGCCAGCCTATCGTTGTGATTTCATCGTGCCTTCTGATCACCCATCTCACGGTTGTGAGACGTGGCCATAAGTGTGATTTACCGCGGTTTACTGGGAGCTGGTGTCATTTTTAGATGGCCGTTGCTCTCAGTGGAACCCTGCGGTGGTTCTTTAAACCTTCTTTTTAAATTATATATATATATATATATATATATATATATGTATGTATGTATGTATGTATGTATGTCGAAGCTCAGTAGCTGACCCAGTCGGTTAGCCGACTCGCTGGCTAGTCGGCTAATGAACGCTGAGTAGCCAACTGTATACCTGCACCTGCTCCCGTTGGCCGCTCTTCGCATGACCAGCGGCTAATAAATAATAATAAATTTAATAATAATAAATTTAATAAACATCAACTCACATCAATAATAATATAAATAATAAGTCAATTATTTATTACATTAATATTATATCATATATTATTAGAATATTATTAAGCATCAAAGTGAGAAAACAATATGCAACATTGTCCTAAATGATGTGAGATTAGAACAAGTTGACAAGTACGTATATCTAGGTAGTCTATTCACTAGCGACGGAAAAATAGATGGGGAATTAGATAGGCGCATAAATAAGGGTAAGCAGGTTATCGGTAGAGCAGGGTCCATCCTCACGAATAAAAACATATCAAAAAAAGCTAAAATGGCCATACATAATTCCATATTCGTACCAACTGTACTATACGGTAGCGAGGCATGGACCTGGCAAGAAAAGGACAGGAGTAAAATCAACGCGATCGGCATGAAACCTCTGCGCATAATATGCGGAAAAACACTGATGGACAAAGTCCGAAACGAGACAATCCTCAAAGAATGTGGTACAGGAGACGCGCTAGTTGACATATGCGAAAGAAATCAGTTAAGATGGTTCGGACATCTTGAAAGAATGAAAGATGAACGACTGACGAAGCAAGTATATAAAGGTAAAGTAAATGGCAGAATGCCCAGAGGTAGACTGCCGAAAGAATGGTTAGAATCTGTAAATGAGACATTGATCCGAAGAGACATAAGAAGTCATAGGAACAGAAGAGCTTGCATGAAGAAATGCATGGACGTAAAGGAAGCTAGAGTAGTATGCCAGGACAGAAATGTGTGGCGACAAATAGTTTATAAGCAGAGTGACAATAGAGTGAATGATGCCTGAAACAAAGACCTTGGATACTAATGGGCCCAAGTGGGGAACCATACATAACAATTTTGTGAGGCTCCTCACTTGGGGTGATCGCTAGAGAGGTTGATCAGCAACCTGGGTCGGAGCAGTGTTGCGGAGTGAACGTGTTATTTGAATAAATAACACGAAAACTCCAGATCAATCTAAAATATCTATACCATAACACATATACCTATATACCTATCTACCTTATACCATATAACGACCTACTTTACACCTATATACCTATCCCACTACTTTCCAACGGAGCAAGTCTCGCCTACCCCGAAAGGGAAATGGCTTAATGGTATAATAATAATAATAATAATAAACTAAAATCAATATTTATTAAATCAATTATATTATTATTAATGTTTAATGTAGGAAATTAAACCTCGTCTACTCAGAGATAGAATTAAAATTCGATTTTGAACTATAAAGAATTGTCAGTATAAATTTAACAATTTTATCAGGTCTTGAATAAAAAAGCACATTCTTATTCTAATTCTATTCCTAATTCTTAAAATATGTGATGAATCGTTCGCATATTCGTCTGCTGGGCTGAAACGCTCTAGTCCAATAGACGACTGGCCGCTGGTCATGCGAAGAGCGGCCAACGTGAGCAGCTGCAAGTATACAGTCGGCTACTCAGCGTTCATTTGCCGACTAGCCAGCGAGTCAGCTAACCGACTGGGTCGGCTAATGGGCTACGACACACACACACACACACACACACACATATGCATAAGCTTATATAAGCAAGATACTTTGTAAGTTTTAGGCAAGCAAAATTACGAATAATGAAAGATATTGTAAAAGAGTAAGAGTTATTTTTTGTAGAACTTTTCGATGAATCTCGTTGTTTTTTCAGAAAAATATGAAAATTCGATTCTTCTTCGGCCAGAAAAATAGTTTCGCCCGCATAAAACTCACGAGCTATCTTCGCCAACCACGCACACATTCATGCTAAAAGTTTGAGCAAACCACAGTTATTTCATACAGCTATTTTTCGAATTGTTTTTGCGAATTTCGAAAGAGATCAAATGAACTTACCAAAATGAAGAAAAAATACTCAAGTAACTCAATTAGGTAAAGCATTATAAATAATTGAAGAAAAAATGGGCCTTTTTTCTCAAACACCCAACGATTTCAAATACTTTGCAAAAAGGTTATTTCTCGAAAAACGGTCAAATTCATGTTCAGTGCCGTATCCACGTTAAAGATCAACAGAATTTGACCACCCCTCTCAAAGTTCTTAAAACATGTACGTAATATTCGTATTCTCTCCATTTAAAAGAGTGCAAATTAATTCAGAATTCACAAGAGAAACAAATTTTTTTAAATATTCAGTATAATTTGTGGAAATTTGAGGAAATCCATGTGAATTCATAGAAAATGGTATATCTGAATTCAGTAATAGCTCACTCCTGCGGGCTGGATTAAGTACGATCATTTTTTAATCATATATATACACATCCCTATGATGATTTTGCAACAGTTAATTGAAAATCGTTATTTTTTCAGTTACAAAAGGTAAAACTTACCATGGGCGTGGATGAGTGTGGTGAACAGGACCACCAGCTTCAACTGCCGATTGCCCATCCTGTCGTGGATCGTTACGTCGATTCAGCTTCCTCCTGGAACAATACGACCGTTCCCAATCAATCAACCCATCCATTTAATCCCCTGTCCCGTATCCCGGCTTGGCCGGAATTTCCCGCGTCTATAGACGAATTTCGTTCCGCCTTCAATCTACCCCTTTCCACCCCCTTTCCACCCCCTTTCCTTCCCCTTTCTACCCCCTTCGACTACCCAGTACTTGTCTTTACTGGCAACCAGCCCGAACATCCTGTACTCTGACTTCTGTCTCCGTGATTTGTATCGACGATTTTGTTTTTCCGATGTGGTTTCAATTCTTGTTGTATTAAGGCAGGGACATCAAACTCTCGTGCACAACGGCGCAAGTTTCATCTCGTTGAGCTCCCGCCGGGCACGATAAGTTTCATCCCTCCAGCCTCAAACTCATTTTTATTCTCGAGCAGGAAATTTTTTTTTATGATGATTTATTCAGATGAATAACATGACAATATCTCTGATTAAAATATTACTTTATATTCATATCGACCTCTGACATTTACCTTTCGAAAGACAGAACATATTCGATAAAAACGGTCTTTCGCAAAAGAATAAAATACCGATAGGGTAATTTAAAATATGCTTATATTACTCAAGTGAACTCTAAATTTCCTGAAAAACTCATAGAAGAAACTATGCGAGAGTAGGTCACTTTTAAGAGTAGGTCAGGCGCCATTCTTAAACGTCACCCTATTTTTACAACTTGGTACACCCTCCCCTTCTTCGTCACTGATCATTACACAAAGTTTGAGCCCCTTAGGGCGAGTTTTCATGGAAATAGGAGAATAATAGGAGAATAAATTCTTTCAAATAAAATTAATGTATAGGTACCTGTTTGAATTCAATATGAAACGCTAAAGATTTTTAAGTCGGAATGTTTTGCTTTTTCAATAAAACAGTTGAATTCTCAACCATGAGTGATGATTTATGAACAAAATATAGTTGTATTTCCTACGTACGAACAAAAATCATTCTACACCAAACAGTTGTATTCAAAGAAAACATTACTAAACAGAAGATGGGAGTTTTTAACAAAATTGCTCAATTTTTAACGAAAAAGACGATTTTTTAACGAAGGAGTTCAAATTTCACGAAATAGTTGAATTTTGAATGAAAAGAGATTCGTTTTCAGCAAAAATATGATAATTGATATTTTGAACAAATTGTTGGACCATTAAGCCCATAAGGTGTATTCTCTACAGAGCGGTTTAATTTTCTACCAAGAAAGATGATTTTTGAAACAAGTAGTTGAACTTTAAAAAAAAAAATATTAATCGGTACAACGCAGTTGCATTTACAAACGCAGTTATAAGCAAGAAAGGGAAATTTTGAAGAAAAAAGTTGCGTTTTTTACTAAGAAGACGAATTTGTTAGAAGATAGTTGAATTTTCAACATAGAACTTTATTACCAAAAAGAAAGAATATTCAATCCAAAGAGACGATTTTTCGGCGCAAAAGATAAATTTTCGAAAAAAAAACAGCTGATCTTCTTTAAATATGACTTTTTAATGAAGTTGTAGAACTTACAACCTACAAATATGAATTTTCAACCAAATAGTTGAATTTTCAAACAAGTCGCTGAATTTCGAAGCTACAATGAGGAATTTTTAACCAATTATTTGAACTTCTAAACAAAAAATATTGAACTCAAACTAAAAACAATTGCATTTTTAACCAAATAGTTGTATTCTTAAGGCAAGAAGACAAAGTTTTAACAAAATAGTTGAATTTTGAACTAAAAGAGAGTAAACCTCAAGGAAAAATATAATAGTTTGTATTTCAACCACAAAAATATTTCAATTTTAAATGGAAAACAGTTGAATATACCCAAAAAAGCTTCATTTCCAGGAAAAATGCAATAATTGATATTTTTTATTTAAAAAAAATTTATTTTCATTCATGAATAATTATATTTCACTGAAACAAGAATTTTCGAAAAATAGTGGAATATTCAACCAAAACAGATTGATTTTTAACAAAAAAGTATCACTGCTAACTAAAAAGTTCAAATTTCTACCAAAAGAGATTAATTTTCAGCGAATAAAGACTTCTTATTTAAGCGAGAGAACAATGTCAAGTAATTGTTAAATTTATAAGCCAAGAGGGTGAATTTTCTACAAAATAGTTACATTTTCGACTGAAAAGTATAAATTTCCAAACAAAAACTTAATTGTCTACCGAATAGTTAAATTTTTTACTAAAACGACAAATTTTCTACAAAACAGTTGAATTTCTGAGCTGAAAATGTGCATTTTCAACAAAAAAGTTAATTTTGAACCAAATAGTTGAATTTTACACCAAAACGATCAATCTTCAACTAAAAAATCGGTTTTTAAAAAAGTAGTCCAACTTTTAACTGAGAAGTTGTAGTTTCTACCGCAAAAATTAACTTTTCACAAAAAAAGACAAATTTCAAACGAAATACGTAAATTTCCGAGCAAATAGTTAATTTTCAACTAAATTTGATCAATTTTCAACGGGAAATGGAATAGTTGAATTTTCAATTAAGAACGATCAATTTTCAGACAAATATAAACAAGTTAAATTTTAATTTGAGAAATCTAATTTTCAACTGAAAAGCAATGGATTTTCGCAAAAGTAGTGCAATTTTTAAAGGAATAGTAAAATTTTTAGCCAAAAGTGATGAATCATGAACCAAAAATATGATAGTAGACTTTTCAATTTCAAGGAATTAGTTTTCAACGAAAAATAGTTGTATTTAATAATTGGGTTTTATTAATTCAGTTTGTATTTGAACACGAGAAAAAGGGAAGTTTCTTGAAAACAGGGGAAAAAGAGGGATCTTTTGAACAAGGTAAAATAGGGAAATAGAGTAAAGAGAATGAAGAGAGATCCTTTTCTTGTAAAATAACATTATTAGTTTTCATTTCTTCTATGATGTTCAAAAAATTGTAACTTGCATTTATATTCTCCATACAATATTTGGCATAACAGTTAAAATAACTAGAAACACTTTTATCGTGATCTGAGAAGGAATTAATGTGAGAGATTAGAAAAAAAGGTTTTGAGCATTATAGCCAACAACATGACTTTCATATCAATATGTCGAATAATTAACTGTACTCTTCGAAATACAAAAAATTATATCAAACATTTATGCACTTTTCGTGGCCTACTCCAGCATAGTTTCCCTTATATTTACAATAATGGGAAAGTGAGGAAGAAAGTTATAAGTTTTACAATTACTAATCATCATAATAACATCAAAAAGCATTAAGCCTGCTTAATGGAGGTCTATAAAGTAAGTTCTTAAGTACTCTAAACTGAAAGCCCCAGGCATTGATGGCTTTACGCTGTAAAGCATAAAAACTTTTGAGTTCCTATCTGCATAAAAAGAGCCTTGAAATTGAAATGAAATTCAACAAAGGACGAAAAGGACAATTACTAATTAATACTCATTTAAAAGTGAGAAATAAGATGATTTTAAATTTACAAAAATGCAAACTTATAAAAAGTTCTCAATTGCTTTTCCAATTGTAAAACTTCCTTCCTTACAAATATTGCAGACTAGAACAA
The DNA here is from genome assembly GCA_932178445.1 of Andricus quercusramuli. Classification (NCBI taxonomy): domain Eukaryota; kingdom Metazoa; phylum Arthropoda; class Insecta; order Hymenoptera; family Cynipidae; genus Andricus; species Andricus quercusramuli. Next base: position 539,126 of record CAKNXH010000879.1, read on the forward strand.
GGAAAAAATTGAGTTAGTACGCATGAATTTTATGTTCAATTAGCCACGTCATTCGTTTGGCAAACTCTTGAAAATGGGAAATTCCTTTTCTTCACACAGCGTATTTTAATTTCATTTACATCGGAGATCCTGCCATTTTCAAAGGGAATTGCTGCAAAACGAATCCAACAGTCGTTTCGCTGAGTGGTTGGTATGAAAGGCAAATTATGTTTTCCCAAAAACTGCATCGGTAGAAATGTAGATTTCTGCAGAAATATAGAATGAATTAGGATAAAATACATAAAATAATGTAAAAATTATAATTTCTGTAACAGTTTGTAATTACTGGTAAAATTTTCATTCAATCAATTATTATTGTAATTTTCTGCAACTGTTGATGATTTTTCAAAAATCTATGAAAGAAATTGACCAAAAACTACAGTTTCACGAAACATGATCGAAAAATTGGTGCTGTTATATGTTTTTTAAAAATAATAATGAACTGCAGAAAATAATGATCAATTTAAGAAAATTCAGTTACAATTTTCCTTAATTTAAAATGAAAGGAAAATTCATCAGTATCACCTAGTAAATCTTACTAAGCTTTTATAAATTCAGTAAATACAATGTGTTGTTAACAATAATAAGTGAACAGATTTACAAGCGTACAATTAAATTATTTCTTCAGGATGCAAAATGCTGCGTACTTCGACCCTATAATTTGTCTAAATTCCTATTTATTGTTTATAAACTTCACACTTATCCTTCTTGGTTGAAAATTTAAGCTGTTTTGTTGGAAATTCATTTTTTGACTTGAAAATTAATTTTTTAAGGAATTACATCTATCTTGGTTAAACCGGCAATTGTCTGGTTAAAACTTAATTTGTAGCGGTTGAAAATTAACTTTTACGTTGCAAATTCACATTATCGGTTTCAGATTAAACTATTTTGTAGAAAAATCGCCTTCTTGGCGCAAAAATCCAAAATTTGAAAGATAAACAAAACTATTTGCTCGAAATTTTGACTACTTTGTTGAAAATTTATTTTCTAGTTGACAATTCATCATTTTATTAAAAAAATAGTCACTGTTGAGAATAAATAAATAACGTGATATAATTTCTATAACATTGTCGGGTACTTTTGTGGCATAATAACTTCGTAATTCAGAGTATTTCAACTATTAATAAATTTCCGTTCATATGAGATTATTTTTTATGCTTTCGTATACATAAGAGTTTTTCAAAGTCTTATTACCTGGGGAAGGAGTTTATGAATACATATGAAAGTATAAATTGCCATTAGCAGTAAATTTAATCAAATTTTTTCTATGTTTGAATTTTTCTATCTTTTAATAAATAAGTCAGAATCATTGAGACCTATTTTTTGATGCATGTCTCTATTAAATCCTGCTGCTAAATTAACATTTGTTTGAAATTTTTTAGTCTTCACACATTCCCACATTTTTAAAAATAATCAATAAGCTGTTTTTGGAAATTACCACCTCAAAAAAGCATCATTTTTCACTGCATAAAAATAGAGATTTTCCTGCAGAATTAAAAAAAATATATCTTTATATATAAATTGTAAAATTTTTCTGCACCTTGTCAGTGTCAATATAAACGAAAATTCCGTCTTGAATATGATGAAAAAAACCACATAAAAAATGATAAATGAAATCAATTCCAGCTCTTCCAATTCTATTGCAAATCTGATTTAAATCTTGACCTATTTTTCAAAATTCCACTCAAAACGAATAAACATTTTGCGATGAAAAAATTTTCTACCAGCTCCATAAAGGCTCATTCCGCCCCAAATAAAAATTTTGATAACAAGTACAATATTACTAGTTTTTATTAATTAATTATGTATAAATGCGTTAGTGAATTCAAGATCGATAAATAAACTTCATGACTAACCTTAGATTTAAAATACACATAATCTGTAATTTAAAAAAATTTCGTTTCATTTTAAAATACCATATAATAACAGGGCTTAGGTGTTGAAATTTTATTAATTTCCATTTTTGGTTTATTTATTCTATTCAATACTGGTTTTGTTTCCAAAAAATTCAATATAATCATTTCTGTTATTTCTGAAAAAGCAACAAAAATCGCATGATCTGAGAGACAATTCAGTGTCTCATTCAACCTCGTATGCTCATCTTCCCTGTAATTACAAATATGCACAAAATATTACAATTATCATAATGTTTTACTGTATTTTATTTTCACGACTGATAGTGGACTCATTTCCGCGAATTTCACAAAAATTGTTTCATTTTTTGAAGCTGGAAAATGTGGGAGAAATGAAAATTGAGGTTTATGTAGGCATACTTGTTTACCCGCAATGTACAAACAAAAAGTTATGTATTTAAACGTGGGAAATTAGCGTTTCATGATGGTGCGTTGCTAGTGGTGTTCATATCGTTTCGGCTTTGCCGACCTCCGCACTTGTTTACCAGTTGACTCTTTGCTTGTTACTAATTAGTACGAAATTCATGCGCAAGTGACAGTGAACCCATGAGCGACATCATACGCCGATGTTAACTATTTATCCAGAAAGGGCATATCTGAATATGTGATCGAGTGACTAAATTCCCCATTAATATTAATTGCATATTCCTTTGAGAGATTTTTCCTATTAATATAATGAATGTTCGTTTTCTAATTAGTATATCCTACTTCTCCAATTTATGGTGTGTGAATTAAAGACAGCAAAAACTTTCGGCTGAAGAAAAAATATGTAAATCCTGATTTTCCTATTTTTGCCGTGAAACATAAATTTCCGAAATTATCATCCACATTGTACGATTTGAGTTAGTTGTCGCGCCAAAAATTCGGTCTCCAAGAAACAAAAGTTTTCTATGATTTTAAGAATTGAAATTGAATTATCATTCATGTCATATGAAACAAAAGACATAACTTCTCTACAAAAAAAAAGTTTAAAACTTGAGAAAAATAATTATTTTAACAACTTAGATTTTTTACTTGAGTTTTTTCCTACTGTTCCTTCTCACTAATTTTTAATTCATGAAATAAGTGAATAATCTTTAAATATAATTATTAGTAAGAGAAATACTTTCTTCAAAACAATTTTTTTAACGATTTTAGTCATAGAAAAAATTACTCCCAAAATTTAAACATTAGAAAGGTAGAGAACTTTTTTCGTTATAAATTAAACCACAATTTATTTAAATTGAATAATTTTGAAGAAAATTGCTAAGAAGCAACAGTAAAGAACCTAAAATTACAAGGAAGATTCCTAAAATAACTGTTTTTTTCCTGTTTTGAAATTTGTGCATTAAAAAAATGTTTTTCATTTCAAATTATATCAATAGCGATATTATTTTTATTTTTAAAATCATAAAAAACTACTAATGGGCAATTGTTTACAATATATTTGCAATGATCAAATTTCCTGGATAAATGAAAAATTTCAACAATTCCGTTTTTATAAACAATGGTTTTTCACGTAGAATGATTGCTGGCCACATGCTGAATAGTTTCTAGTCAAGCAGAACTAATATTGAGTAATTCTTGTCATTTGTATAAACAATTATTTTAAAAAACTGCATAATGGAGCTTTTTTCATAAAATCACCTCTCTTATTATTTCGGTGAACATTTTTTATAAACAAATGAACATTTTAGACTTTTCTCATCATAATAGCACCGCGTTTTTATGAAAAAGTATTATTACAAAGATTCGTTTTGCATGATATTTAGGTATATTAAAGTAGTATAATGAACAATATTTCTACTTTTCGTAAATATTTATAAATAAATATTTCAGCCCGTTTTGCACACACGAACATCACTCCTTCACGTAAGAGGATTACTAGTTCAACTTTTTCCTGTAGAAGCCAAAAGAAGGGCTAAAATGTCTATTTGTTTATAATAAATATTTAAAAAAATGAAAGGAATTGTTTAGTACTGATTTAGTGTAACTGAATTTAATACATATATCGTCCTGTAATACTCTTCTGTGAAGAAACAGTGCTTTTAAGTAGAAAAATAATGTTTAAACAAACAGAATTGTCAAAATGTTTATCGCAATCATCAAGTAAATATTTGCCTATTGACATCTAAGAAAAAATGTGTATCTAATGGATTTTGATGTCCTTTGAAATCTTTCAATTCCATCAAAATCAGTGATCTATGAGGGTGGTTCTCCCCTGGTTAGATTTTTTTATAACTTGCTATGCCTTCTTGTGAATTGCATTATCTACTTAGGTGCAAGCGACAAGCAAGACTAGAATTGTAATTTTTTGTAATAATTTTTTTTTTAATAATTACTTATAAAATTTGTTGAAAGTGTCCGAGTCCTAGAAAAAATTTTAGTTCCTCATAGAATCATTTTTCAATTTTCCATTGTTGAAAAAAATCGACAAAAATTGTAGGATATGACGAGAATAATTCTACTAATGTCGCGGAAAAAAATTTACTTTCCTCGATTTTGGAAGGCATTAGCACCGAAAGAAAAAATCTCAGCAGATTCTATTGAAGATCGCATAAATCTCTGAATGTATTTTGAATAAAATTATGTTCGATTAATTGTTTTAAATGAGCTTTTGTTCAGATCTGTGAAATGAAATACATAGAAAAATGGTTTAGCTAGGCCCATTTCCACTGCTCAGAAGCCTGTACTTTGACGTAATTCCAGATCTCAGGATGCGGTGGAAAAAAATTTAAAAAATGCTGGTATGGGGAAGACTACCCTACAATAGGTAATAATGATCCTACAGTAGATATTCATTCATTAAAACAAACAATTTAATCCAATCAATAGTTGGGACTTATATGTTTTAATGAATTAAAATTACAGATAATTATTTCATGTATACTACTGTAGGATGATCTTCACAACTCTACAACTTTTTCGAAATGCAGTAGAGATTTTGAAATTAAAAAATGTTGTAAATTTACGAGTTTGCAAGTATTTTTGTTCATGGTCTTTTTAAGACTTCAAGGGTAAACATTATTTAGAATAATCTTGAGCTTAATAAGAGAAAAGGATCGTGCTAAAATATTAGGGGAAAATGTAGAAACAAAAGTGTTTATTCTGTTTCCGCCATTGCCTGCATCTGGTGGATATCTTTCTGCTGCTGGAAAATGAAATACACACTTCTTTCTACACATTTTTAAAATAATTTAGCACGCACCTTGTCTTTAATGGAACTTAAGATTATTCTGAATGATATTTATTCCCGAAAGATCATTTTTATTAAGTTTTGAATAATAACATAACAATGAGTGTACAATGCCCTGTATTTTAAGTCATTAAACGTCGCGATAGCTTGAAGCAATTTTGAAAGGCCATTAATAAAATTTAAAACATAGCATTTTTCTTCCTGTTCAATTTAATAGCTTTTAACCAAAATAATTTACAAAGTTATTAAAATTCATTTCATTCAGAAAACCTTAGAGATATGTGTAATCTTTATCAGAATCTGCTGAGATTTTCAAAGTTTCAAAGATTTTCGAAAAACAAACTTTTACAAAGTTTTAGAAGTAACTACAAATTTTTACAAAAATTATAACTTTTACATTGCTGTACCGACAAACGGGGTAAATTCGGACATGTGGGGTAAATTCGAACACCTCCAAATTTCCTCAAATTGATAGGATAATTACTTAAAACGGTTCCAAGAATCTGGAATTAGTTCAAGCCTTAACTGCTTCTAGATTCTGGTTGAAACCACCTTAAGTAATTTAAACCATCAATTTAGGAATGTCCAAAGCTAGCCTGCTGTCCAAAGTTGTCCCAATTGATGGTACATTATTTAAACAAGGAATATTTGATAGAATATTTTTCTCTACGAATAAACTTCTCATTCTTATCTAATGAATACTGAACTCAACCCTACATCCTCTTTCTCCGACAAATGAAACTCTCTCGCACAGTTCTAAAAAATAAAATTACGCATCGGCATCTGCCTGAGTTGCAAAAAAGAACGATTTCCAGTATTCTTGAAACTCATTTTACTCAAACATCCATTCACTACGATCGCTTAACCGGATGTCTGCTTCCATCAGCTTCCTACCAACCCTCTTTCGCAAACTTAATTGTGAACATGACGACGACGGCGGCGACGACGACTATGACTACAGCGACTATTACTACTACTACTACTTCTGCTACTATTGGCTCCACCAACACCTGCTGATTCTGTTCCCATCGTTAGTACGAAGACAGTTTGCCGAAGTATGGTTCGACCTGGACGAGCTTCCGTAGGGGTCTGGGAACACGTTTAGTTGGGGTTGGGTTCGGGTTTTGAAGGTAAGCGCGACAGAGATGAGCGGGGTGCAACTAGAATGATCAGGAGACTGGAGACGTGACTATGGAGCTGTGGATCGAATCAAACGATTTCACGCTCCAGATTTCATCTCTTCTCGAAATCAACGACCGTGAAAGCTGCAAGAAACGACGAAAAGTACGCGGTGCTTTCCTTTCTCAGAGCGAAAGCATCCGTATCGTCTTCTCAGTTAGATTAAGACCGGAACTCACGAAGCTGCTACATTCCCATGTTCTTTAAAAAACTCTAAAAATAATAGTCTGGCTTGCAGTTCACTTCATAGTAAAGACTACAAGAAAAAATATATAGTTCCAAGAGAAGAGTATCGAAAAATCAAATCAACAAAACTAACATATATTTGAAAAAGTAATGTTTGTTTTTGAAGGAGCAAACTGTATCCCCAACTCGAAGATATTCACATCTTTCAATTAGATATACATGTAACTTCGTGAGTTGAAAGTACCATATGAAACTGAGACAACACGTGGAATTGTTTGGTGAGTAACAGATACGTTAAAATTGTGTGAGTTCGAATCCAAGTTTGGGAGAAGAATAAAAAGAGGGACTCCAAAATAAAACGAAAATCCGCCCCTTTTTTTCGCCCAACGTAGTTTTTGAAGGAAAGAACATAAATTGACGCAACAAAGCTCAAAATAATCGTCAATGCATGCTGTGGCCGGATTTGTCATTAGTTTACCATGTCAACCCCTTGTGACACTGGGAAAATACCCCTATGAGAGGGTGGAAAATACGTTATCAACAAGAACGTTTATAAAATTATTTAAAATCATTCTTGTTATCCGTAGATGAAATCAATTAGCGTGTGTGTAAAATAACTACGTTATTTCCACTTACTTAGCACCATTTCAAACCTTGAAAACCAAAAAATTACCCCTATCAGGGGGTGGGAAGTACATTCATGACCAAGAACCCAATCAGGGGTATTTTTTCAATTTTACAGTGTTAAAAGGGATTGAAAGGGTAAGCGGATTTTGGGATCCCTCTTTCAACCTAAGATCTGCTATTAATGCCACTTATTTTTCTTTCAAGCATTTTAATCTTTGATATGTACTAAATATTCTAAAATCCAAAACAAATCGAAAAAATGTAATTCTTTCAAACATTATTTCAATTAGACACATCAGGTTTGAAAAAAAAATGAAAAAATGTATCAGTTGTAGTAGTTTTCAGTCGTTTTAACCGATTCGTTGAAAGATGTAAGGTTGATGATATTGAACCGATTCGTACACAATTTTTATTATCACTCCGTTTGATGAATATCTGGGACTTTGCCTCGCGAAATTGTAATTGAACAATTCTTTTTTAAGATTCACTACTTTGAAATCGAGAAAAATCGATTTTTGAGTAATTTAGATGAACTGAAGCTTACATTATCAAAATGATCTGTGAACATTTTTCAATATAAATGAATATCTCTCAAAATGAAAAACTTGAAAAACTGTCTACAGTTATATTTTGATTTATAATATCAATATCAGTACTAATAATATGCATGATATTGTATTTAGTTTTTGACAATTTTATTACTCAACACGAATATTTTATTTATGTAAAAAGAAGTAAAATCTCCTAAAAAAATGTAGGTACTAAGGAAAAAAATTCCACGCAATAAAATGTTCTCAAAATAGTAAATATAGTTTGCGAAACAAAAGTTCGCTGAATAAGTATACAAAATATCTTGATTTTTTTATATATTAAATCAATGAAATTTCATAAATTCTTAAAATGCATTAAATGGAGAAAAATTGAAATTTGGCGAGATTAATATTATTATTATTATAATTGAAAAAAAAAATCTCGCCAAGTTTTCACTTTTCTCCCTTTCAATATATTCTTAGAATTTCTGTCATTTTATCATTCAATACATTTCAAAATATTCAGATATCTTTTCGAATTACTTCGTGAATTTTGATTCTACAGACTATATTGATTGTATTGATGACTTTTTACTTGGCGAAATTTTTTGCATTGTAGATATTTTTGGTGAATTTGATTTTAAGTTTTGAGGCTTTATTAACATTATGCCTATTCAGTTAGTGCTATATTCAGACTTTAAATATTTTACTTTTAGCTGTACAATATTCTTGTTTCAACAATTTAAAGTTTTGATTCATTGATAATATGTAAGAGTCAAAATAAATTATGATGCAAATTGCTATTTGAAAGATTCGGCCAATATCTTTGGATCGTTTCTAACGCTATTTTCGGCCAGATTTAAGATAGATATAGGCTGTTCATTTAATGTATCTTTTTCCGTGGTCTTTTTGAAATTGTATCATCCTACTCTTCAGAAAAGCTGAATTTAAATTTTTGTTCTCCACTTGGTTTTAATCGTGCGAAAAATTTAGAGATTTTCGAAAATGAATGCACCGAACGGTTTTTGGCTCTTATTTTAAAATGTTAAACCATTTCACGTTCCATTATTCCTATATTTTGCTGTTTCTTCATGTATCCCATGTCATTCTACTTTCTGAAAATTGTATGCTTTGCTATTCCGTTGTACATTTTTTTTCAATTTTTGGAATTGCTGAGGTGCAGGCACATAAATAAATATTACATTCCATTTTGAACATTTCTTGTCGCTCAAAAGTTGCAACAGGTGGAAAAAAATGTTAAGCATTTTCTATTGTTTTCATTATACAATTCCGATTCCGTATATTCTATGGAAAATTTTGTCAGAATATATATTTCAAGCTTTGGGAAAGTCTAGTTTGTGATCTTGATTTCTTATTGAAGTGAACTTTCAGTTGAATCTTAGGGACATTAGATATTATTAGTTCCTGATTTGATTGGATTTTTCTGAGAATGAAATTTGGTAGATTTTTAAATTTCCAGAACTAAGAAATTCAGTCTTCAAACAAAACAAAGATTACTTTATGATATTAAGGGGATATTTTATAGCATTTTCTAGACGCAAATTTGTAATTTTAACGTATCATTCAGAAGCTTTTTGCTGCAAGTAGAAAAATGCTCATAAAAATGCACATATAACCTAACTAGTGAGATGACGCGACGCTGCGATAAAAATCCACTTTTTTCCGCGTTTACGTTTTAACACCAGATTTAATGAATCGCGAATATTTTTTAATAAAATTGTACTATATTTTTCATGCCAGCATAAAAAATTTATATCAGTTTCTATGGAATGCATTCGAAAAAATATATATCGAAATCGTTAAACATTTGTATAAAATGTGTGTCATGCAGAAGTTTTGCTAAAATTCATCATAAAATTTTCACAGGACCAACGAATTCTTCTTTGCTGCAGACTTTTCTCTCAAATTCAAAAAGAATTTCTCTTGAAGTTAAATAAATGTTTTTCAGAATGTATTAATCATAGCGTAATTTTCTTCAGATTTCTTGAAAGTGTTGACATTTTTGTGACCAATGACAATGTACTGACACTTAATGAAAACTTATGATAAGGAAGTGTTTTTCTGCTAGTAATACATAATGATAAAATATTCTGTACCCAAGATGATAATAGTAACAGAAAATATTTTAACGTCTTTCAAGCATTCACATACGACAACAGATTTCAGAACAATTGCGCATTGTCGAGATTCCATTTTACAGCATCTTTAGCATAAGGACACAAAATTTATGGACGTCTTAGCCGAGTGCCGTTTAGAATCGCAATCTGAAACATTTTATGTTCCTACGCATACTGAAGTAGCTCCAATTTTTTACTGCATGATGGAAACACAAAATCGGGAAATTACTCTGTAAAAGCAGGATACTATAAACTCCACATAAAAACTACTGTCAGTTTACAACACACTTTACATTTACGTTAGAAATGAAGAAATTTACATATGAGAGTCGTTTCAAGCCAATTTAAATCAAATTTAAAACCCTTCTATAGTTTCTCCTGTATTTGCTTGAAATGAAACATCAATTTGAAAAAAAGCTTTTGCTCTACATTCCATGTTATAAAAATTCCTATCTAAAATAAGTGATGCAACGGCATATGTGTATCTAACCTGATTGGCTTTTCATTACTTGAAGTTGTTTGATATTTTCAATTTGAAATATAAATCTACAATTATTCCTCTCAAGGATGTTCTGGGTGTACAGTCAACTTGAAATTACTTAATCTTTAAACTGATTTATAACATTGCGATAAAGAGCTTATTTAAGTATTGCTACAAATTTTAGAAGAGAAGCCGAAGCGTGAATGAAAGAAAGAAAATTAAGCAAATAGCTATTTATTTAAATGTAGTTATTTACATATTTGTGTTTTTTCTTTACAGTAAATTGGTCAGATTCCGGCCTTGATTCCGGCCGGGATCCAGTTGGGTAATCCAGCCGCACAGTAGTTAAAAAATATTGCTTCAGGCAAAAAATTGGTAATATGAGATACTTTTAAGTCTCATCGTAAAGAATACAGTGAACTTTAAAAGTCAAATCGAGTTAACAAATTCTCGCTAGGAACTTAGAGTAGAGTTTCAATCATTGATAACAGAGTGTCCTAGAAATTTTTTTATTTTTGAAACTATGTGGTCATTTGAGATGAGAGATTGAGATTAGGAGATTGAGACAATTATTTTTCAGCAGAAATTTTGTGAATTAAACAATTTTCTAAATAATAGTCTATAAAAACGGGATTAATTTAATTGTGAAGAACTTTTCAAGAAGTAGCAGCTCTAGGTAAATTAAAAATGGATGATAACTACGACTTTTGCCTGAAGCAAAAGAAAATACACAAACATGACAATAACTAAATTTAAATTAATATTTGTGATCAATTATTTTTTTTAGTTTCGACGCTCAGCCTTCCCTTCAAAAATGAGTTGCAATAATCAAGGTGCCTTATTTGTCAATTTTATACATCAAGATTAAGTAATTTATACCTTATACGAACTGAAGAACATTTATGCTTTTTAAATACCTTGCGGGGTTATATTAAGAGTTTCAAATTCTCTAATAAAAGATTGAAAATAATATGTATATGTTATGTAAGTGTTTTTTGCTGAGACTAAATATTAAAAAATGATAATTTTAATACAAAATCATGAATCTTTTAAGAATATTTGAAATTTCTAAAAATTTTACATTGTGTTAGTTTTTTATCGAAAAATAACACACTCAAACAAAAAAAATCACGCGCATTCGCATTTTTTAACAATTTCAGGTGTTAGCATTTTATACTCAAAGTAGGCATTTTTGAACAATCATTTATAGATTTGAAAGATTACGAAATTTTCAACACTTCATGTTCTTCGGTTTTGTTTCGAAGTTGTCATTTTGAAACAAAAATTATTAAATTGTACGGGTTTATCTTATTAAAATTTCTAAGAATTTTACATTTTGTTAGTTTTTTTCACTGGAAAATAGCATTTAAAAAAAAATAATCATAACAATTTTCAATCTTTGAGAATTTCAGGTAATGTTAGCGTTTCATACCAAAAAAATGTTATTTTTTGGCAAACATTATTAGATTTAAAAAACTACACATTTTTCAGCAATTCACGTTTTCTGGTTTTGTTAGCGTTTCCTTTTCAGTTCATGTTAACGTTTCCACACGTAATCGTTTATTTTAAACAAAAAATCATTTAATTTTGAGAAAGGTTTGAAATTGTGAACAATGTTCTGTTATGATAATTCAGTATTTTTTTGTCGGAGATGATTGGTATTTGTTATACCATGCAGTCAGATTCTAAAGAATATTTATAATTTTGCAACAGTTTGAGGTTATGTTGTTGTATTTTACCTGCAATTAGTACTTTAAAATAGAAATTCTTAATTTTAATATTTTAAACAGTGAGTTTATAATAGAGTTTATATAATCCTTAAGTTTAAATCCAACAATTTTGTTTTAATAATAAAATGTAAAAAGCTTGCACAATTTCAGATCGTGTTAGTATTTTTCATTAAAAATTTAAAAAAAAATCATTAGACTTCAAAGAAGATTCATAATTCTTTAACATTATCACTTCAAATTGTAGTTTTTCATTGAAAATTCGTATTCTCAAAAAAAATGTATTATAATTTGAACAATATTCAGAATCTTTTAACAATTTTGGATCATGTCAGTGTTTCTCGTCGGAAAATTGGTATTTTTAATTCACAAGAAATTATATTTTCAAAATTTCAAAGAACGTTCACGAGTTTGTAACAATTTTAGGTTATTTTGGCGTTTGTAGAATGAAAATCGTTATATTTAGTGAAAATTAGTATATTTCAAAGATGATTGAAAATTGTTGTACAACTGTAGGTTATGCTAGCGGTTTCACACGGAAATTTTGATATATATATATATATATATATATATTTCACAAAAGATTTTTGTTTAAATAATATAATTTACAAGCTTGAATAATTTCAGATTGTGTTAGTGATTTCAGTCAGAAATTAAATCTTTTTTTAAAATACACGAGATTCTAAAGAAGATGTATAATTTTTTAATAATTTGAGGACACTTTGTTGTTTCACATTGAAACTTGGGGTTTCCAAACAAAAATCATTGAAATTTGAACAAGATTTAGAATCTTCCAACAATCATGAACTATGTTAGTGCTTTTTGTTGGAAAATGTTATTTTCAATTTTGAAAAGAAGTGTATTTCAAACTTTTCGAAGAAGATTCACAACTTTTCGAAAATTTTTGGCTCTGTCGGCGTTTTATGCCGGAAGGTTGTTATTTTGAACCAAAAAACATTAGTTTTCCAGATCTACAACAGCAACAAATTTTTGTTATTTCATAGTTTTCCGTCAGAAAATTAAATATTAATTCTGAAGTTAAGATATGAATTTACATCATTTATCAAAAATATTATGATTGTTTTTCTCTTCTATTCTTTCAGCTCATAGATACTATGAAATGAAAAAATGGTATTAATATTAATTTTATATATTGATTTACAAATGTCGGGAGAGAAATAATATGATGATCGAGCAAGCAGTGCGCCAATTTGTTTTCTATATGCACAAATTACGAACAATTTTCTTTGTTTTGACTCAAGTGGAACATTCGTTTCTTTTCATCTTTTTTTTTGTACCTGAATAATAAAAAGCTGCTCTTGTATTAAAAAGGAGCTTTGCATAGAATAATATTCTCACAAGGTAAGTTCTCCTCCCTCAATATTAAATTCAGTGCTTCCGATGCAAATTGGCACTCTTGTATCTAATATTTGAGAATAAATTCTTCTTCTAAAGTCGGCCATCATATTAAAGAGGATATAAAACAAATCGCCCCTACTTATTCTCAGGTCCTAATTTACTCATCAATTGCAGTTTATTTTCTCTGATATCAGCAGTCTCCTCGTCATTTGAAATTTCATTCCATGTCCCCTTTATCACTGAAGTAAGATTTCTTGCCTTTTCAGGACTGTTTGTATTCGCAGAAATGACTACTGATGAAATTCTATAGTCGTCTATCGAGAGAGTATAAGCCAGCGGTAAACCCGCTGAGTTAAGGCAGACCTGCACTAATTTTGAAAGTGGCTGGCGCGTCCGGGGGTGGTGATAGAATATGGAAGGAGCCTTTCTCCAGATGGATGCTGAGTGGAACCAAGAGGAGAAAGAGAGAGGATGAAAAAAGAGTAAGAGAGAGATTGCGTGAAGGAGTAAAGAGGATGGGGAAAGGGAGGACATTGGGCGACGTTGGAGAATGCCCTGTTCGGTAAAAGGGGTGAGTAGGGAGAAGAAAGGGTTTGAGAAGACACCCCCAACCCCCAATCCCCCAAGCGAGACACGGATGAATGGAGACGCTAAAAGGAGAAGAGGAGGAAGGAGACTTCTTCGAATAAAAAGGAATCGGGGCAGGGGGTGGCAAACTGACGAGAAAAGAATACTCACTCCCGACATTGACGGCGTTGGAAAAGAACCGTCGCGTCGACTTCGCAAATTATAGCCTTCGTGGCTTTAAAACGTGAGCCTGTACATCGTTCTGATATAATCAGTCCCGGTTTCGCGAACAGTTCCGTTATTGAATAATGCCCCTAGGGCACCATTGTGTCAAACATGGCTTTTAGACAGAAAGTACTGAAGATTTTTAACTGAATTTTCTCAGAAACTTTACCTCTCTTCTCTGAAATTCGATATCTTCTTGATAATTATAATCGATTATAATCAAGAAAAAATGCTCTGAGATGATCTGTGAAGATTCATCAAATATAAATTCGTTTGATGTTGGAAAAAAGATATGAAGTTGCATTTCATAATGGCTCAAATTTTGTTGAAAAAAAGCCACTGATTGGTTGAAAACTAATCTAGTTCAGTTGAGGATTCCACTCTATTGTTGCAAGTTTATCCTTTTTGATGTCATTTAACTGTTATACATGAAAAATATAAATCTTTTTTGGCTGAATCCTTAACTGTTACATTTTTAGGTGTAATTCATCTTTTTCGTTGAAAACTAATCTTTAACGGTTTTTTTTTCTCAGCTATAAATTCTACTGTTTGGTTAGAAATTTATGCATTTTGTTTGAAACTCGTCTTTTTCGTAGAAACCTAATCCTTTTGGTTAGAAATTCAACTTTTTGGTTGAAAACTTATCTGTTTTAGTTGAGAATTCAATTTTTTTGATGTAACTTCATACTTTTTGATTGAATTCAACTGTTCTAAATTTACAATTTAAATCCTTTTCGTTTGAATCTTTGAATATCACATTTTTCGGTGCAAATTCATGATTTTGGTTGAACATCACAATTTTTATCTGAAAACTTATTTTTTAGCTGAATATTCATCTATTTGATTGAAATGTTATGTATTTTGTTTAAAATTCATCTTTTTGATAGAAAATTAATCCTTCTAATCGAAAATTCAACTATTCGGTTAAAAGCGTACGTACTTTCTTCAAAATCTGATTTTGACAAACAAAATATATGTTATAGAGGTCAGTGAGAAAAGAGAAAACATTTTTCAAAACATGTTGACTAAAATATACGAATAGAATTTTTTTTAAATTTTTCCGCAAATGTTTATCAAATAAATATCTGTAAGTTGTATAATGCGACATATATGTAGACGCAGAGAAATTCCCTCTAATGGGAAATATTATGTTTCTCGATGTAAATGGAATTTTCTCTTAAGTTTAAGATTAAGAAGATTTTCATTTGTCTCAAAAAGAAACTTTTTGCAACAAAAATTATCTTTTTGTAACACACTTCACCTAATATTGCAGTCAAATAATTCGGGTTATAAAAAAATTTTCACGCGGTTCAAAGCAAAACAGGCAAGATGACGATGCTTTGATTCAAGACAATTATTTCCCTGAGTGTATCTTTACACAAATTAGTCGGACTGGGACGTCAGGGTTAAAATTTTCTTCCATACGAAAATTTTTTTTTTTTTTTAAACTTAATTTTTTGTACTTAATTTTTCTCATAGAAGAACATTTCTTCAATATTTTGGATACATTAATATTTCTGGGGATCCTTTCTTTGATATTCGTGAAGATTGAAATTTGAAAAAGTGATTCCATGAATCAAGGTAGTTTTTTTGGATTTCGCCTATGTTCTTTCCAAAGCCTTGTTCTTTATTTCTTAATCCAGTTCAGGTTTGTTGCACGCAATTAATTAATTAAAAAAATTATGAATGGATTTTACGAAATTTATAAGAAAAACTTGCAATATATAACTAACATTTTTAATAATGCATACGATAAGACAACAAGAGGAGTAAAAAGTATTAAAACAATATACTTGTCGCAAAGAATTTTTTATTAAGCGCACTAACAGCTCATACTGACATCTACAGATACAAAACATTCCTATTCAATTCAGTTCTTAGTCAACAAATTATCTTGCAACGTTTTAATCCGAGTGCGGTTCACAAAATGAAATTGCAAGCATATAAAGAAATTATCTCATGCATATCCTGAAGCCCGGAAAAAATTCGGATTATCACCTTCAAGATGAAAATTGAAATCAGAATTCGGGTACAATGTAATTTGAGGGAAGTGGTTTTTCGAAAGAAGGTGATAATTAATTCCTTCATTAATTCTTAATCGTGCTTGGCCTTATTTTGTGGTATCACAACATCTCTATTTTCGCTTGACGATTCACCATTTTCGCTAGACGATTTACAAAATTCGCGTGACGACTTCAAACTATTTGAGCGCAACAATGGACCACTTACGCGCGACCATTGACGTTTTCCGTATTCCTGACCAAGAAGTACACTCGGAGGAGATTTTATAGGGTTATCTACAAGATATATGTCATTTTCTTCAGGAGTCATTTTTTGAACATCAAGAAAACCTCCTAAATCTCTGTACATCTTAACCCGTATGTAATGAGGATGTTGTAGAACATATAGTCCACGAATATAACCTTGGATCTTCACAGCATAGATGAATTCATCCGGTGGAAGTGATGTTAAACTTTTATAAGGTGACCGCAATGTGATAAAACGACCATCTGCATCTTTCGTAACAACATCAGCAACATGAATAGGTCGTTCTCGAAGTTTTTCAGGTAGTACTACTGTATATCCTAATTCTGTTCAAAGAAATAGAAATGGCTGAATTAAAATATGAATCATTAAAACGATAATTATAAGGAAATTCATTCAACCAGGTTTTCAGAAAAGATTTACTTATAGTCTGCAGTCGCAAATACTGTTAATGCCAAAAGCATTGATTTCATTATAGAAATCATGATACAAAAAAATTAAAAGAATAAAATATGAAAGGATATTAGCTGTTGGATTTGTTCTCGAAAAAGGGAAAGATACTTCTTTTAGTGAAATGCTATTTCAAAGTAATGGAAAAGTAAATTATACTAAAAAAACTTAAAATGAAAAAGTCACGTGATTTGAATGAAAATCATTACTAAATGGATTTTTTGGTCGCTGATGACTAATCCGAGGTGAAAATTAAGAAAAAGCTGATAATATAGTAGAATAGTCATCAGCGACTTAAAAAAGCTCTTCAGTACTGCCTTTCAATCAAGTCACGTAATTTTTGCATTTTAGTCCGCCATATAGGATCCGCCATTTTGAATTTCTCAATTTTGACCACGAATTCGTCATCAGCGACCTGAAAAACCCTTTGGAAATGAACTCTAATGATGAATACGGAATTATTTGCGTCCACCAGTTTTGGCACATAACGTCGATTTCGAGCCTACCAGTTAACTGGTTAAGCACTGCGCCACAATATAACACGACAGGTAACTTGCCGCAGGTACACTTTTTAGAAAAAAATTAACTTTTTAAATTGTCAATATAATTTCGGCTATACAGAGTAAAATTAGAATATCGAACTGCATGATTTATATTTTGCTAGCGCAAAATCACCTATATTATTGTCGAAAATGAGAGATATATTTTGTTGCACCACATTAGGCACCGCTCTCCTACGGCAAACTGTGGAGATATCACTTTTCTTTACCAGAACGACGACTTCGGAAAAGTGTAGTCCTATTGGATGGTAATTTATAAAGAACAATTTTCATCTTTCAATTCTAAACGAATTTGAAAGCCCTTTTGGATAAAAATCTTTACCATTCTATTACTTTGTTCATTTGTAAAATTTTTAATATGTATATAAAAATATTGTCTTCTTCAACGAATACTGAAAAAATACATGATTAGAAGTGAACTGTACATGAAATGAACTCAAATCAGCGGGAGTCCTGACTGAAATCCACTGAATGAATGGCGAAATCAATTGAATTCTAGAGAAATGATCTAATTGGAGACAAATCAACAGAATTTAATGAACTAATACGGAATTCAAAGAGGATTCAAGTTATTCAAAAGAATTTCAATTGGATTTGAAGTGGAAATGCTTATGTCCACATAAAAAATAATATCATTAAGAATTTGAAAATTGTAAATAAAGAAATATAAAATAAAAAGAAGGCAGGAACCAAATGGCAGGTATAAATATAATATTTGGCTGATGCTAACTGATGTTTTCCAAATAAGAGTTTAATTAGAAGATGTTGGATGCTGTTGGTATACTGGTCCAGCATACCAACATAATCCAACATCTCCAAAATAAATAAAATTCAATTAAAAGTGAACTTCAAATAATATATGATATAATAAGATATTACATTTTAATACTTACCAACAGAAGTAAGGAAAACAGCCAACGTTAGGAACAGGGTTATAGCGAACTTCATTTTCTTAAAATATAGTAAAAACTGCGCTCAGTTTAAATTGTGCAAGTAACTGAACATTCTGGTGTTTCATTAGAGTATTTATACCAGTTGCTATCAAATTTCTCTTTACAAATTATGTCACATATTTGTAAGATTTACTGAATAGTCTGAAATGCTTGTTCTTAGATGTTTGTATTTCGTAAGTCCTCCTTCTTACATTAAAAGCGTGCATGCGGTACAGATTTACGATATTTGTACACAATTAAAAAATAATCTGATAAATTATCACGCAATAGTATACGCTGGTAGATATAAAAATATATGACTCATGATAATTTGGACTCCGCTGAAATATAAGTGGAATTTAAATGATGAAAGAAAATGCGAGAAATGTCATAAATTTGTTTAATAAGTTTGACACGGTTGAGTCATCTCGTTCCAGTACATGAGGACATTATGTTGAGATCTGAAATTTTTTGAAACGTTTCAATTCTAAATTACTGCTTTTTTGCATTTATAAGAGATTGTGAGTGAAAAATGAAAGGAACGAATATTTTCTAAAATATTCGAAATATTTTCCGTATAAATGGACCCTCTTTTGCTGCCATGACGTCTCACTTTGATTAATTTAGGGGAAAAATATGTTAAATTAGACAACTTTGTGATATTCCTACAGAAAATGAATTAATGATGTCCCTCTAAAACATAACCTTCTCCGAAATTTATTTTAATTTTCTTATTAGTTTCACTGACCTTTATAAAGTATACTTTGTACACCAAAATTGGTTCATCTGTTAACGATGAAAATTCCGTCTTGAATTTCCTCCTCCACACCATAAGTCCCAAAAAAATGGAATTTCAAGGTTGATATTTGCAGGATTTTTTACTCACATAGATGCCTACACATGGTGCCAATATAATAAGCTTGATACGTGCGGGGAAAATTCTACATACCCACACCCTAGACCCTGTCTGAGTTCGTTAGAAAACTAGTTTCTGGTAGTTTTTAGAAATTATTTGAATTCTACAACTGTATCATCCAAGACCAAATTGCATGAAGTGTACTTTCATATTTCTAGGGATGCTTGCATTGATATTCTTGGAGATTACAGTTTAAAAAAATTATTCTACTATTCCAAACCTTCAAAACTAAAAAAAGATATTTTTTCCTGATTCATCTTATTTGTTTTTCAAATCAGTCTGTTCTGTGGTTTAATTCAGTTAGAGTTTTGTGCATACCCTTAATTAATTACGAAAATTTTGAATGGATATTCCGAAATTTATATTATTGTACCCTATTAAAAATGAAACAATATATAACTAACTTTTCAATAACACACGTGATAAGGAAGCAAGCATGAATTTTTATGTGCCTATTTCACTCGCACTGTTATGATCTACAAAAAAAAATAAAAATGTGTCAATCCCATCCAAATTTATGGTGGAACGTAAAGGACAAACGAAATGTATAAACATATGAGCCTTCTATCTGCCGCGCATTCGACTGAAAAATTAATAAGAGAAGGGAAAAATATATAGACAATGAAGTGTCGTAATACAGAATTTTTGCATTTAGTGCATTGAAAGCACATGCTACAATCTATAAGGACATAACATTTATATTCATTTTAGTGTTTATTCAGAAAATTAACTTACGCGGTGTGAATCCAACTTTAGTTCACAAAATGAAATTGCTTTACATTTTTCCTAATTGACTTGATTTCCGCGTAACGACTGACCATTTCCACCTGACGATTGAACAAAGAAAGCCAATAAATCTCTGTCGTAAATACATGAGATTCTCAAGCAGATTTCAAAACCCGAATAAAATTCATAATAAATCTTTTAGGGTGAAAATGAAAGCAGCATAACAGGTATAATATCATTTGAGGGAAGTGATTTTTCCAAGGAAGTTGATAAATAATTCCTCAATTCCTTGATAATGCCTTTTCCATGCCTTGCATGGATTCATTTCGTGGATTCATAGCGTAACAAAAAGAAAACTGTAACTTAAGTGGGGTTTTCAAATAATACTAATAATAATCTTATCATTTACAAATGATAAGATAAAAGAAAATTACTCCTTGTTTAACCTTTATCTAAACAAAAATAACAGAGATGTGTACCCATTACTCTGTCTTTATTACTGTGGATTCATAGGTTCTGTTTTCGAAAATGAAGTTATTCCATATACAACATTGTCAACAACGATTAAACATACTTCGGTCATTTAAGGTAATTCAAGGTAAGTTATCGCTTCGACTTCTTCCAAACGTTCTGGTCGCTTAATAATTTTCATTATTCACATCTGAAGTGAATTCTTTAGTTCCTAGGAAGCGAAAAATACAACTTCATAGACATTAAAAAGGCTCAAATCATTCATGTGTTATGAAAGAAACGTTTGTCTAACACATATCCGACAGGATTTTTCACGCCGCTTTCACTAATCATATGTATTTTTGCATAACATCACAATTTTATAAATTAATGTTGAAGCACTTTTTATGAAATTAATATATTTATATTCTATTTCTCAAGGTTTAGTAATGATAAATGATGTACTAAAGTTATCTAAAGTAGAAAAATGAGCATTGTTAAAAATAATTTATAAAATCAAGGAAAATGTTCCCATTATTAATTGTTACTAATTTTGGAACTGAAATGAATGCGTACTTTAGGAAAAATACTCCAGGTTAAAATTGTCCATTCAACAATGGGTTTTTAGGATTTAATGTTTTTGCTTTATCTTCAGGCTAAAGTGGCAATTCTGATTTCGTCATAATGTCTCTGGCTTATTTTATTGTTTGATAGATTCCACACAGACTTCGCAGGTATTTTTTCATAGAAAAAACTATTTTTACAATCAATATTATTTCTGAAACTAACAATGTTATCATTCATAAATAATATGTTTCAAATAAAAAAGTACCAAAGAGATTTGAATTTATTTGAATCGTTTAAATAAACCATTTTAATCTGAAATATTGTTTACTCAAGTTCGACTTCCGTTCTCTGCCAGAATTAGTTGCAATTAGCAATGGCAATATTATCCTTGAATTTGTGCATCATTTTTATTAATGCTTATTTTTGAACTCAAGGCAATTTTGGTAGATTTTTAAGAAAATAGTATATTGTATAACTAAGGGAAGGTCTGACAAATCGCGGCTAATCACCACGAAACAGTACGCTTCAGAACTCAAAATTTGGTTTTCCTTTGAAGATATAAAATGAAAAAAATTGTTCAAAAATCGGCCATGATACTTTGATGTAGAATTGTATTATATTTTATAAAAAAATTCAAATCAGAAAAAATTGTCTTCTGAAAGTCAATTTTTCCACGGACGTTTTTTTCGCCCCGCTGTGCGCTTGCGCGCTCGCATTGGATTGGGAGTAGAAAGTTATTTCTAATCAACTCACTTGAAAATCAAGTTTTTTATTAATATTGGGAGAGAATCCTACACAATTGAAAGTAGATTCAAATTATTGCAAACAGATTCCAATTCAAATTCACCTACAAATGCTAGCTTCTGCCCACATGAAAAACACTTTCATTGAGAATTTAAAAGCTGCAAATGGCAGTTATAAATAATACAATTCAAAATATATTCAAAACAATATTATATTATATTATAAGGTATTATTTTATATTATAAGATATTATATTGTTAAACTTATCAATGGAAGTATGTAATACAGCAAATATTAAGAACAGGATGAAATCGAACTTCATTTTTTCTCAATAAATTGTGTGAGCAACTGAATATTCTGATATTTCATTACAGTATTTATACTAGCCGCTATCTCATTTCTCCTTCTGAATTGAGTCAGATATTCGTAAGATGGTCCTGGGAGGCGCAAACTGTTCTTCTGAGATATTTGTATCCATACATACTCTTTTTCACTTTAAAAGCACACATGCGGTACAGATTTACGAAAATAATGCAGACTCCGTTACCATCTCTGGGATACCGGGTGACCTCTGAGAGAGTGAGAGTAATATTGCCTTATCTCTATGAGCAGATCCCTGTAGGGTTTGACCAAATATTTCCCTAGCCACTTGTGGGAACAAAATGAGTTCTTTTCCGAAGCGAAAACAAAACACCCAGGGGGAGTCGACAATGAACCCTCTGGAAAAAGTATCTTCACCAGAGAATGTGGAAATTACTGGAGGAACCTTAGAGCATACTTCGAAATCTCTAAGCGGGGAACCGTCTGGAAGTAACCCTGGCTAAGCGGGAGGTAGGAGCTCAAGATTTCCAGGCCAAAAATAATAGCTTTTATAGTTTGCTTAGAGGAAATTAGTAAGCGGGCATATGAAGGCTAACTCATTTACATTTGTTCTGACAGTCAAGCTGCACTTGCCTCTGAAGGGTTTACTTCCAGAATAGTGTGGAATTGCCTTTAAGATGTTCTCAAGGTTGTCCGTAAAAGCTGGGTCAGTCTGATCTGGGTTCCCGGTTATGAGAATATTAAATGTAATAATAAAGCAGATGCACTGGCTAAGACGCGAGCTTCAGAGCTCCTGATCGGCCCGGAAAACGGCTCTCAGAAGAGCATGTGAGATATTGAAAGGGAACCAAAAAATGGTGCATTTTATGAAATTCATAGCTGGTACACCTAGTGAGAGCTAACGAACTCTTGAACATGGAAAGAAGGCAGCTTAACGTAGTGGTAGGGATGCATGCTGGATACTACAGATTGAGAAGACACTTGACTGCCATGAGGACAAGAGAGAACCCACGTTGTGGAAAGTGCGTTTTTCGCAAGGACACAGCTCATGACATACATTGTGAATATGATGCACTGGCGTGCCTCAGAAATAAGTACATGGGGATTATTTTTTTACCCTATGGGAGATAGTTGAATTGTAGGGTATAGCAAAATAGGTTCTATTACAGTGCTATGATCAATCATTACCGTATCCACCCGCGTACAGTAATAATAATGATAATCAATGGAATGTAAATGAGGAAGGGACATGTGAAACATATCATCCTGAATTCTGTAGTAACCTAGGAGCTCAGTAATTAAATTACTTGAACGGGCTACGTCACAATTGAAATTATGCACATAATGGCAGGAGAGCATGGAGGGATTATGGCAGTTTCACCACAGTGAACCGTTTTTATTTGATTAGAACTCTGACTCTCCATTGTTGAACTTGGATCCGTGAATTGGTATTTTCACGGGGGTGCTCCTATTGGTATCAATACACTCAGAAAGCTACAAAAGATTTATTTTGGATGGCCTGCAGGATTTCAAATCTG
Organism: Andricus quercusramuli; assembly: GCA_932178445.1. Taxonomy (NCBI): domain Eukaryota; kingdom Metazoa; phylum Arthropoda; class Insecta; order Hymenoptera; family Cynipidae; genus Andricus; species Andricus quercusramuli. Next base: position 562,741 of record CAKNXH010000879.1, read on the forward strand.
AGCAGTTCGTGATTTCAAAAGAGGAGCAACGAAGCCGAAATCATACTGAAGAAAAATCCGATAGCATAAGAAGTCATCGACTCAGGGGAAAAACCTGATGCTGAGGTAGCTTATAATTTCGTCTTGTGAGTACGAATTCCTAAGATGAGGCGATTCAGGTAAATGTATAATTGATTATAGAATATCGATACATAATATCTTTTTCAGAACGCAATCATAAAAATGGCGTGTGTACATGCCTCCATAGATAACGCAAAAGTACGCGTTTTGAGCGGTGTCTGGCGGTGCGTTGAATGATTTACAAAGTAGGGATCAGTGAGCACGGCGTGTCGTAGAGTTAAAAAAAGAGCTCGATTTGTGCGTTTCTAACGAAGACTGTAGCCTGTTCCTATCACCTCACACATTATAATCTGTTGTCTCATCCACGCTCGTTAGAACAAAAATGCAGTAGAGCTCGTCCGAGTATTTAAAGTCAGTACATTGGTGAGCAGGCTTCAAGTTATGTGCATTTACAACGAATTCAACTAACATAATAAAATAATTTCGTTATTTTAATTGTTGACTTTGTCTGTAATTTCGTGCGTATATGAGCAGTAATTTTTCTCATTGAAATAGAACCATGTCACTTCCACCTATACTTTTAATATGAGTATATATTATACATACACAACATATAATAGTAATATAGCACATCGGAAGATTTATATAGTTTTATTCTCTTAAAGATATCGATAATTACGGTATTCAAAAAAATACATAGTATAAGTTTTGTTTACTTAAAAAAATCATAAATTAATCATCTCAAGAAGAAACTTTGTTTACTAAGTTTGACATAACTGAGTATTCTAATTACAGTATATCAGGATATTAAATTCAGTTTTGAAATTTTCTTAAGCGTATAAAATCTATATTAAATCAAACCTGTGAAGTGTCTTGTCATCTTGAAATTCGGGATGAGTAAGCAAATATTTTTCACAAGTTTGACTAGCCGTCCCGAAATTTCAGAACAACGAGTTGATCCTCTTTTCCAGATCCGCCAGTTTTTCGGGATGACCAAACGCAGTATAAATTCTAACTTATTTGAATCTGAATTATTTTAGAATTGATGAAAGATCACACAATAATCTCAATTGCCCTATTTGGATCTTAACATCAGTATGTTTAAAGTATTTAACACTGCATTTCAACCCGCTCTGCAGGTTCCGCAACTCGAATTTACAATAGATTCGCTATGGAGAATAATATGTACTACTCGGAACGTAACACATTGAAAAGAACGACTTTTCAATCTGTTGAATTCCACCAAAAGAGATGAATTTTTAACAAAATAGTCGAGTCTTCAACCGAATGGAAGAATTTTCGAGAAAGATGATTAATTTTCTACACAGAAAGATGAATTGTCGACAAAAGAGTTGAATTTTCAACCTGAAAATTCCAATGTTTAAGAAAACATAACTCTTGAATCCAAAAAGTGGAATTGTAAACAAAAACGTTAATCTTAGATCAAAAAGATAAAATTTTCAATTTTTTTGTTTTAAATCATATACAACCTTGCAATCTCTGCTGAACATATGAGTGCTTTGATAAACAGTTGATGGTTTCCTTTATACTTCGGACAGAATAAACTTTTATAGAACTGACGATGCTTGTTATCGAATCAAGCATAAAGTTTCAACCGGAAATGAAACGAATTTTTACCGAGTAGTTATATTTTCAACTATAATAGTATAGTTTTTAGCCAAAAGAGATGAATTCCTAACAAAACATATACCAGTTCACTTTTTAATTGAAAAATAAGTAACTTTCAATCAAAAATAGTTGGAGACAAGAAATAAAAATAATGGGAACAAGTGGAAGTATCTTAAAAAGAAGGGAACAAAAAGGAATTCTTAAAAAAATAGCATAAGATGTGTTTACGGTAAAGACTGTAGAATGTCTGAAAAATAAGAGTTATTTTCAAACTTACTAACATAAGTTATCATTCAACTGTATCGTCGCTGGGTTATTTTTCGCAAAATTCGCAAACTTCGTTTAAATTTATGATGAGGAAACGTACTAAATGTTATCTAATTTTGTAACGTTACTTCCACTGCCCCGGCCACCTTCCTCCCGTTTCCAACCCTAGTTCTTGGCGAGTCTTCCTTTACCGCTGAAAATGGTAATGTAGTTTATGGAAAGCACCTTATGGTGAAACATAAATAAAAAAAAATTGATTAGCATTTCGAACTCGAAAGTTCATTGCCTCACTACCCGATTCGGGTAGTGTTTCTAGGTGGATAAATACTACCAGTGTGGGTCCACCACACCCACGACGGGCCAACACCACGCAGTATTCCCCGAACGGTCACCCATCCAAGTACTAACCGCGCCCAACGCTGCGTAACTTCAGTGATCTTACGGGAACTGGTGTTTTCAGCGTGGTATTGCCGTTGGTGAAACATAAAGGATAAATAAAATTTACAAACATATGAATCTTTTTTTTTTCTGGGCGTATTTAGCGAAAAACGGAAACTATACATGATTTCATGAATAACTTTTTCATTAACCAATATGATAAAAAAATAAGAGATGAGAAAATTATGTATAGAAAAAAAGTTCCGTAATAAACAATTTTATATTAAGTGTATTAACATCTCATACTACTACAATCAATAAGAACATACAATTTCTATTTATTTTAGTTTTTGGTCAAGAAATTATATTACATCGTTTTAATCCACCTACGGTTTACAAAATAAAGTTGCTTTACATTTTCCGTAATTGTCTTGATTTCCGCGTTATTGACCACTTCTACGTGACGATTGCAAAAAAAAAACCAATAAATCTTTACGGAAAATACAATAGAAACTTGGCAAAGTTTCGAAGCAAATAAAAAAATGGTCACGTGCAGATTTCCAAACCCGGAAAACATTTGGAATATACTCGCAACCTCTGAGCTAAAAATAAAACCAGCATTCCAGGTATAATGTGATTTGAAGAAGTGACTGTTTTCAGAAAGGTGATAAATATTTCCTTCATGCTCTCATGACTCCCTCTCATGACTTTGAATGTTTAAAACCGTATGTAATTAGCCTATCGTAAAGTATATAGTCCCCAAATATAACCTTAGATCTCTACCTTTTGACTTTTTTCTTTAATTCGAACTTTTCTTCCTTTATCTTTTCGTTCATAGAAATAAAGATACAAATGTTTGTTGCAAGCCCCTTTATTATGAAAATTACGTTCTTTCAAAGAATTAAAACTGTAGCATTTTAAAATAAATAAAGAAAAGGTTGTCTACGACAATTTTGATAGAGAGGACTTTTCACGAAATTTTTACTGAAAATATGCATTATTTGTAACCTTACTATTTGACTTTTAGGAATCAAGTCTGTAGATCTTTCGGGGAAATATATTCAGCTTTAATTTTTTGAGTTCTAGTAAATTTTTCAAAAATGTCAGCGAATAGTGAGAAGGGCATAAAAAATTCAATTGCAGTTGTAGACAACTTTCCTTTTATTGGTATTATAAGAGTTACAAGTTGCATTAATATATGTTATATGCACAAAATCAAAAAACACCATCCCCTTCTCTTTAGTAAATATCATTCCAATGAAGAAAAATGTTTAGGTGGCTAGATTTTACAGTGAAAGTCAATTTTAGTACAATTAAAAGAATTTCTCCTAAAGACGACTTGATTCAGAAATGAAAAAAAAATAGAAAAGAAAAGTAAGGCAGATCCCAAATAGCAGGTAAATATAATACAACTGAAAATTCTATCGGCAAAAGTGGTTTAACGATATGATGTATGTGCAACTTTACTTTACGTTACGTTAGACATGCTCAAAACGTGTTTCTAAGTCTCGCCCGAGGCCGCCAGCAAGACTTTATTTTTTGTTTTGAAGTCGTACTCAAGATATAGGCAACATTATCCCAAAAGGTTCTCAAGGCCCATCACTGATCCGCTTTACATTTTGCAGAGTGTTCATATTATTTATTTTGACGATATTGAATTTCATGTATATATTTTTCTATCTTCAACAGTTCACTAGATACTTGAAGAGAATGACAGTTATTATTTCTTTATGGAAAATTTTATATGCTTATTGTTGCTGAGATAAACATTAGAAGTTCCATCGGTTGTGAAATATTCGTCCTTAGAATCCATAGCTCACATAGGTCGGAGTAAAGTGGACAATAAAATTTACAAACGGATACTTTTGTCATTTTTACCCTGGCAAATGCGTAAGCCATAAATTGGTGATTTAATTTTCCTCAACAGAAGTTCAGTATATTTATCAAAATTTACACTTATTATCTCAAGACAGGTCCACCTTGACATGTCTTCCACCCCCGTCGAGAACCTCAGCCATAAACTCAAGACTTACATCTATGACGAACTCAAGACGAGCTGAGTCCAACTCAAGAAAATTTTTTTTTGCTTGGGACACTTGGTTCAACGTTTCTTTCATTCTTGAAAGCAGTGGCACATGTCGTTCTTTGTCAGTCCCTTGCGGAGCTTCGCCGTTTCTCGTTTTATGGTATTAACGTCCTCAAAATGTTCACCCAGCATAATATTTTGCATTCTGAGGAGCAGGCAGAAATCGCAGGGTGCCTCTTCAGATGAATATGGAGGGTGGTCGATGGTAGTGATCTTGTTTTTGGGCAAAAGCTCACGCATAAGGAACGCGGTGTGAGCGAGTGCATTGTCCTTATGCAGGATCCACGCATTCTCCGCCAACAATTCGGGTCGGTCTCGTCGCAAACGTTCACCCACATGCTTCAGGACTTCAACATAGAATTTTGCATGAACAGTTTGACCTGCTGGAACATATTCATGATGAAAAACTCCACGAATACAAAAAAAACGATGAGCATGGTCTTGATTTATGAACGACCATTGGCCCGCTTTTTTGTGCGATCCGCCCATCTATAGACAGCACTACACTTCATGGCAGACTCCACACTCACATTTTGTCGAATTTCCCAAATCTCCTGGCCGGTTTTTCCAAGTTTTACGAGAAATTTGATGTTGATTCTTTGATCGGCTAAAACGTCCCGCTCCATGCCGCCGGCACGAATAAAAGTATTTTTTTTTTATTAATTGAATGTTTATAGTCGCATTGACTGCCAGGGTCATTAGCGACTGTAGTATAGTGTTGATTATAAAATGTAGGGTATCTGTGGGGTAGTATACCAAGAAATAGCTTTAGGAAATCGAACTCGCGCCACCGTGGCTGCCAAGGCTGCAGTGTTGGAACATAAGACAATTACGATACCACCTGAGCCACGATGATTCCCCTTAAATTAATAACATAGGTTATAAAGCACCCCTTATGGTGGAACATAATGAACAAACCAAAATTTGCAAACATCCAAGTCTTCCTTTTGCTGGGCGTATTCGACAAAAAAAGGAAACAATATATAACTTACTCTTTTAATAACATATGTGCTAAAACAATAAGAGAAGGAGGAAAATATATACATAATAAAGCGTCTTAATAAATTTTTTGTTGTTGAGTGCCTCAAAATCTCACATTACATTCTATGAAGACATAAAATTACATTTTATTTTTTTTAGTCAAAAAATTATCCCACAATATTTTCATCTAACTTCGATTTAGAAGATGAAATTTGTTTACATTTTTCCGAATTGACTTGATTTTCGCGTAACGATCAACTATTTCCGCGTAAACATTTGCTACTTTCACGTGACGATTCACGAAAAAAAGCCAATTAGACACTCGGTGAAATTTGCAAGTAAATAATGAAATCATCTCATGCAGATTGTGAACCCCGCAAAACTCCAGAATCCTTTAATAACATTAATTGAATTAAATGAGGTTAAATTAAAAATAAAATTTATTTTGATTATATAAAGTTTCAGACTGAAATGTCTTACAATATTCATCACAAAATTTACAAAAGTTACAAATTTTTCCTAAATATACAGTATAATGTAATTTAAGTCAACTAAATTCTAAAGTGTCTATAGGCCTGGACTAATTCACATTATTCTACTCAGAATTCTGGCGAGTCAGTCCAAGACTGAACATAAAAATCTAATTTCTATTTTTTATTAAACTTTTAAAATTAATTTCAGAACAGAAAATAAATATTATTGGTCCTCATACTAATTCGAAAATTTTCTTCATAATTTCTGGGAATGTGACTCTTCTAAGTAAGGTGATAATTAATTCCCTAACTCCTTAATAATGCTTAATCATACTTGTCTTTATTTTGCGGTATCATAACATTTTGATTTCGGCCAGACGATTCACCATTTTCGAGTGACGACTGTAAACTATTTGAGCGCAATAATAGACCACGTACGTGCGACCATTTACGATTTCCGTTTTCCTGACCGATAAGTATATTTGGAGGAGATTCTAAAAATTTGTCTACAGGATAGTCTTCTTCTTCTTTTGTGCTCATTTGGTGAATGTAAACATATTTTCCTATGATTTTGTACATTTCAACCCGTATGAATTCCTTATGTTCCCGAATATTTAGTCCGCGAATGTAACCTTCGAACTCTTTTGCGTAGGGGAATTCATTTGGTGAATGCGTTGTGAGACATTTGTAAGGTGGTGTTAACGTGACATAACGACCATCTGCTCTTTTCCTAATCATCAGCAATATAAAGGCGAGTAGGTTTTTCTCCTTGTGTTGCAAGTAAATTCTAACATCCTAATTCTGTAAGAAAATAAAGAAATAGCTGATTTCAGATAGTAATTAGAAAAACTGGTATTAGAATACGCATTTAATATAGTTCTGTCGTCCTGGTAAAAAAAACTTGCTATATACATTTTAATTCAAAGTAAATATATTCAAATCTTAAGTCTTTCCGATCAGTTGTCAAAGAAAATTGTTTTTGTATTTTATATACCATGTATCACATACAAACAAATTACGAATAATGTTATTTGGTTATTTTAATAAAAGGCATGAACTTGGACAGGTCTGAGGCCGAGAGTTTGACGAATCCAATCAGTGAATAGATAATTAACACAATTAGACTATTGTTGTTGGACAAAGTATTCATCGCTACGTCAAAAATACACTTAAAAATGTTTCTGTTAAAAAAGTAGCAAGTAAGTGGGCTTTAAAACATAGTCACTTTTTCTCATTTTGCAGTTCTAAGTGGTATTCACCTCCCACTGGTTTCCCCTATAGATACCAACTTTCTTCACCAGGATGACAGAGTTGACTCAAACTTAGGCAAAGCGTAGTTCTATTGGATGGTAGTTTATGGGGGAAATGTTTTTTTATTCGATCATTTCGTTGGCTTGAAACTCTTGTAACATATATACAAAAAAATCTTTGTCTACTGCGGTTTCTAAACAAATTTTAAAGTACTTTGGGGAAAAAATATCTGCTATTCGATTTTTTGGAATGTTTCATTCAAGATCTTTTAATAGAAGGAAAATGATGTTCTTTTTAAAGATTTAAAACTGAAACTTTTTTAACACAAATCAAAAGAATTTGGTCCACTACAGTAATAGGGTATGTAGCATTTTTCAACGCAAAGCATTTATTTAAAAAAAGATCATTTGACTCCAAAAATTAAACATAAAGTTATGAACAGCTTCAGATAATATTATGGGCCGTGCAATCGAGTGCTAACTACCTTGTACTTCAAATGTAGAAAAATGTATGCCACTTTATTGACATTTGTAACAGTTTTACTTGTAATTAACCTTATAATATTAGTATTAGCTAGTACTATTATTGATAATATTAAATGTAATAATCATATATTCCGGAAATAATAATAATTGAATAAATAAATAAGGGATCATCCACAAATTACGTCAGGAAATACGATTTTGTTGAGAATTCTTTCTTTTTTACATTCTTATCCTTCGTGATTGAGTATGGTTTTATCCCTCGAAAATGCCATTCAAAAATCGAATATTAGAATTTTACACCAAACGAAGACGGACACGTGAAAAAAGTTTTGGTAAAGAATTGAATATTTTCAAATTATCTACAATTTTTGTATAAAACAATTCTTGATGGGACTATTCTTTTTTATTTTATGCATAGAACATGAATAAGTCGAAAATTATAATTTTAAGTTGAACGATGACAGAAATTTGAAAAGTTTAAAAGGAGGACTATTTTCCGACGGGACTTGTAATTTTGGTCTTATATATCAAAAATACTATGAAAAGAAACCAAAAAATTCCAATTTTGAGCAAACGACGTGAGATACAGAAAAAATCTTCCAGGAGTAATCGCAGGACTTAAAACTTGCTAGAAAATTTCCTTTCATTATTTTCTGATAGGTCTTGTCACTTTGGTTTTATTCATCGAAAATACTGCGAAAGAAATAAAAAGTTCTGAGATAAGTTTGATCCTAAAGACGCGAAATATAGCGCAACATTTATTGAAAATTAGTCTTTTTTAGTAGAAAATTCATCTTTTTAGTCGAAAATTCTACTATTTGCTCAAAAATTTATTTCTTATGTTCAATATTTATATATTTTGTTGAAGATTCTTCGTTTTTGGCAGCAAATTATTCTACTCGGTTAAAAATTGAGGTATTTTCAAGTGTTTTATTTTGCAATTAAAATATTTAATGTCAAAATATCAACTATAACACATTTCGCTAAAAATTATTCTTTTTAGGTTGAAAATTCAACTAGTTTCTTGAAAATTTGTTATTTTTTTCTCTTGCTAAAAATTAGTTGTTTTTTTAACCAAAAATTAAACCATTTGATTAAAAATTTATATTTTTGGGTTCAGAACCAAATTCTAATGTAGAGAATGTATGGGATTCTTTAAAAGTTAGTCTTTTGTAGTAAAAAGTGAATCTTGTTGGTCAAAAATATAACTTTTTGGTTAAAAATGTATCTACTTCGCAGAAAATTCGTCTTTTATGTAAAAAATAAACCTCGTCTGTTAAAAATTCTTCTGTTTATTGAAAAAATTATGTATTTAGTCGATAATTCACCTTTTTTCGTGGAAAATTATTATTCTTTGTTAAAAATTCACCATTTTGTTTGTAAATTTAACTATTTTTAGATTTTTTTTTATGAAAATTTATCTGTTTTGGTAGATATTATTTCTTTTTTTAGACAAAAATCAATGCTCTCACCTTTAAAGTTAACTGTTTTATTTTGTGCAGAAAATTGATCCTTTTAGTTGAAAATTTAACCATTTGGTTGAAAAATTATATGATTTGGTTGAAAGATTATATGATTTGTCGAAAATTCATATATTTTGTTGAAAATTCATATATTTTATTGAAAATTAATGTATTTTGTTGACAATTCTTAGCTTTTGGTAGGTAATTATTCAACTCGGTTTATAATTGGAGTATTTTGTTAAAAATTAATTTTTGTTGGTAGAAAATCAATTTTCTTAGTTAATTTACTTTTTTGTAAATTCAACTGTTTTTAATTTAAAATAGAAATATTTGTTGAATGAAAAATCAACTATAATATTTTTCGCTAAAAATTCATCTTTTCATGTTGAAAATCCAACTGGTTTGTTGAAAATTCGTTTTTTTGTTTATTAAAAATTTTTTTTTTTTTGAACCGGAAATTTAACAATTTGGAGAAAAACTCATGTTTTCGGGATGGAAAATCAACCTTTTTTTTTTGGCGAAAATGTATGGCATTTCATCAAAATTCATCTTTTTTAATGAGAATTTCATCTTCTTGATCAAAGGAAAAGGTGGTCTAGATTTCGTCACATTTCTTGACGAAAACTCCTAGCATGAACAAATAATCATGACTGAAAACTGAACAATAAGATCTTTATTGGTACACTAGTTTTGGTATAATTGTATTTATCGTTTAAAAATGCATGTTTCACTTTGAAGGGGAATATCTGTGCTGAAACTAAATTTGCGGCTTTCAAATACAACGGTTTGAAAGTTGATAAAATTTTGGGTCATAATCACAATTAATAAAATCAAGTGCATAGCTTACTCTCTAAATCTGGACCAAGAAGATGAATGAATATTTCTTTATTTCCGCGTGATCATAAAAATATATATTCGTGAATAGCAATTTTTTGTGAAGGTAAAAATACAAGAATTGTCGGTTATCAGATGCAAACCCCGATTACAAAAGCAGGGAGCTTGATTTCATATTCGAATGATAATTAAGTGAAATTCATTTATTTTTATTATTAAACCTAATAACTCTTTATAATATTATCACAATTAGAAGATAACGGTTAGATACTCAAAATTATAAAAGGAGTATACTATAAGGGGCATTATTTCTGAAGTTTTCCGATCATAATCAAACGTCGTCAATGTATAGTCCTGTTAAATAACTTTTAATTATATTTTCAAAGAATTATGACACAGCCACACAATAAAAAAATATTTTTTCGGGTCTGGAGGCCATACCATGTCCTTTATGTTTTTGGGATCACGCAATCCGAATTCGAGGTCCAAAACCCCTAGTACGTGAGGGTTCCGAGATAACCTCAAAAAACCTCATTAAACATTTTTTCCGTGTCTGGAGGTCAGACCATGTTTATTATACGTTCTTGAGGCCGCTGAAGAAATCGTCTTTTTCACGTCCCTGACGTGCTGGAGTTTTCCACACTACGGATTCGGATTCAGCGACCCCAAAAACATATAGTAAACATGATCTGACCCCCGGACACGAAAACAAAATTTATAAGGGGTTTTGAGTTTATGTCAGAACCCTGACGGGCTGGCATTTTTTGGACCGTGGATTTGGATTCAGTGACCCGAAAAACATATAGGTAACACGGTCTGATCTCCAGACCCGGAAATACATTTTTTATGAGGTTTTTTGTGGTTATGTTAGAACCATGCCATGCTGGGATTTTTTGGACCTCGGATTCGGATACAGCGACCCCAAAAACATAAATTAAACATTGTTTGATCTTCAGACCCGAAGAAAAAAATTTTTGTGTAGCTGTGTTCTGATAACAAATTAACGCACGTGAAGAATCTCGTATTTTTAGCTTTGCAGAAATTGTCATTCCACTGGTAAAGATTTTTTGTGATTGCTCAGCAATAATTTACTTGATTTGGCTATATGTTGAACGAAAGATTTTGAACGCGTTCAATAAAATGTGCTCTAAACTTCCAAACGGTTATTATTTTAATATCGTAGAATTATTTTCTGCAGAGATATTCAAAGAATGTATTAACTACGGGACCATTTCCTTTCATCTGAAAAATAATATCTTGCCACAATATATTGTCTGTCAAGAACAGTTGTCATAAACACATACGGTTATATTGCAGTTTTGAACAAAGAGAATTTTTCTCTTCTGAAATTTAAAAATTTCTTAAAAGTCTAAACTTCTTTCACTTATAAAGTTCTTCTACTCGGTCCAAGAGTAGAATTTTTTTGTTGAAAAATTTGTTTTGTTTTTTAGTTCAAAATTAACAGTTTCGGTTGAAAATGAATCTGCTTGAGTTAAGGCTTTCAGGGTTTCGTTAAAAATTGGTCTTTTCTGTTAAATTCCACTCTTAATCAATTAAAATAAAAATATTGTAAAGAAATCTATCTTTTTAGTTTGAAAAGTCAACTAGTTTTAAATTTCTAAATTCTACCTTTCGTTTTGCTGAAACTATAAAACGATTTTAGGCCAGAAGATTCCTTCTCCAATCACAAAGTAATATTAAAAACTCTCCTGTTTCGCAATTGAAAATCTGTTTCAATTTTCAATTCAACAATTCAAAATTGTTTCAAAGTCTAAAATTCTTTTTTGCTCACTAATCATTTTTTTTTTTTTTTTTTTTTTTTATACCATTAAGCCATTTCCCTTTCGGCGAGCCTCTAGGGGTAAGCGTGACACTACCCGATTCGGGTAGTGTTTCTAGGTGGATAGTTTCTTGTAGTAAATAACTACAAGTGTGGGCTCACCACACCCACGACCGCCAACAGCAACGCAGTAGTATCAGACGGTCACCCATCCAAGTACTAACCGCGCCCAACACTGCTTAACTTCAGTGATCTAACGGGAACTGGTGTTTCCAGCGTGGTATGGCCGTTGCCATAATTCCAATAATTCCTCATCAATTTAATAATTTTTGTTCCTTCAATTCAAGTTCTGGCCCTATCCGTGGTCAAAATGAAATGAATTTTTGTGAAACTGAAAATAAAATCAAAATTTAGGTCAATTAAATTGATTTTCAGCTCTCTATAGCTGAAATGTTTTATAATATTAAGGCAGGGTTCTACTTTCTCCGCGCAAAAAAAATGCGATTTAAAAAAAAAAAATTTATAACATGAAGAAAGATATTGATGTAGGATTTTTTGTGCCTAATAAACATACTCTTAAGTTACATTAAAAAATGTTCTTTAGTTTATTTTATGCGCTCTATATATATTTAAATGGCTCTTGCCTCAAAACCAGGTTTTTACCGCTTGCTGAAAAAATCTCCGAAACTACCGAATCGATTGGTCTGAAATTTATACCACATATTCTATACATATACACTAACCGGTGATAGCAGATTCATATGAAAAAATTATTTTCTCTATTATTTTTTTGCTAAAAAAAAGGAAAAAATGATATTTTTGATTTTTTTTTCAAATCGCCACCATTTTATTTTCTTTGCATGTCAATGAAAAAATCTGCTACCACCGGTTGATGTATATGTATGGAATATGTGGTATAAATTTCAGAGCAATCGATTCGGTAGTTTCGGAGATTTTTTCAGCAAGCGGTAAAAACGTGGTTTTGAGGCAAGTGCCATTTAAATATATATAGAGTGAATGAAATAAACTAAAGAAAATTTTTAAATGTAATTTAAGAGTATATTAATTAGGGACAACAAACCCAACATCAATATCTTTCTTCATGTTTAAAAAAAATTACAAACAAATCGCATTTTTTTCGCGCGGAGAAAGTAGAACTCTGCCTTAATTGCAAAATTTACCAAATTTACAAATAAAAAAAATTCTTTCCCAAATACACATTATTATATTAAATTATAAAATGTCATGTTTAGGCAGGACAGGTTCACATTGTCTTACTGAAGAGTCCATTAAGTCAGTCCAGGACGAAACGTGAAAAATCGAATTTTTGTTTTTAACATTTTTTCAAATCAATTGAACTACTTTCATCAAGAATTTAAAACGTGCAAATAAGGAAATAGAAAAAAAAGGCAGAGCCCAAATGACAAGTAAATATAATACAAATGAAAATGTACTTAGAACGATATAATATATTATTGGATATTATTGACTTAATGGTATACATTGGATATTATATTTCTATACTTACCAATAGAAGTAAGAAAAACAGCCAAGGTTAAGAACAGAGTGATATCGAACTTCATTTTCTCTATAAATATGGAGAAAACTATTCACTGAAAATTTTGTGAGAAACTGAATATTCTGACATTTCTTTAAAATATTTATATGCTAGTCGCTATCTCATTTTTCTATGTGCATTATGTTACATATTCGTAACATGGACTAGAAAGACGAGACTTTTTTGAAATTTTCATAATAGTCATAGTTTTTAATAGAACACACCAAAGTGCGATACAGTTCTGTTTACTCAATGACATACATAAAAATTTCGGTTTTGAAACAAAATCATAAGATACTCGTATCAAGGAATGTTTACTCAGTTTTACACGACGCTGTGTATGTTCATTCAATGATGTGAGGATATTATGTTCAGTTTTGTAAACTGTTTGAACGTATAAAATATAAATTAAATAAAATCTAATCAGTCTAAAACTGAATAATTTCAGAACTTATGAGAGATCGCACGATAATGTCAGATGCTTAATTGATATCTCAACATAAGTATGATCAAAACTCAGCTCTACAAGTAAAAAATTTATTCAGAGAATAAAATAAACTAATCTTTTTTGTAATATTCGAAATATCTTTGGTTAACAATGGTTCTCCTATGCCCCGCTGGACAACGGGGAATTAAATTTATTATTATCTCCTAATTATTGACCTTTGATTATAAAAAAACGTATCGAAGCAGAACAAGAAAATTCTGGTGCTCTTTTTGGTTATTACTCATCACCTTCATTTTTCATCTATTTTCGGCGATACCACGCTGAAAACACCAGTTCCCGTTAGATCACTGAAGTTAAGCAGTGTTGGGCGCGGTTAGTACTTGGATGGGTGACCATTCGGGGAATACTGCGTGTTGTTGACCCGTCGTGGGTGTGGTGGACCCACACTGGTAGTATTTATCAGAGGCAATGAACTTTCGAGTTCGAAATGCTAATCAATTTTTTTTTTTTTTTTTTTTAAATCACATTATTAATTAAGGAAACGAGTGTATGGATAAAGTAGAAGAAAACAAATGAGGAAGTCATAAGAATTATGACAAAATACAGTAAACTGTAATGATAAAGGTACTAAACTGTACATTTTTCTTCCTATTTACAAACAATAAATAATTTCAAGTCTTTCGTATTTTCTTATCTAAAATTTGGAACTTTCAAAATCTTGCAATAAGAAAATTACAATGTTTTAACCTGATTGTTGCAAGTGAATGATCAAAAATGTCTAGGGTAATAATAGGGAATGACGAAATTTTAACAATTACTATATCGTTATAAATATTTTTCAATAAAGGGAACCATTTTTCTTACTAAATTGAATAAATTGTACCTACTATTTCCCCGAGTGAATGTTTAGAAATAATATAAAAATATTCTAAATATAGGTTTACAAATAACTTTTTCCTTGAGATTGTGCCAACTTTGTTTAATCGTTCATGATATTCGTTATTTTCAATAAAAACGAAGAGCTTGTGACGGAATTTTCAGATGGAATATGATCACCTTCCTTACCTTTATTAAAAATATCAACTAAATTATTGAAATTTGTCATAGAGTTTCTTATTGAACAATATCAATTGATATTTATCTTCAGTGAAATATTATTATTAAGTGACTGTTACATGAAGAGAAAATCTATTCTTTCATGTAAAAGGCTTAATCTTTTATTATAATCATAATAATATTTGTTGCTAACAACAGCAATCACTTTAGGTTTGTAGTTCTTGTGATTTTCAGTCACATTGAAACCGGTTTTAAAATTGTTTCTATGAAAAAATCAATACCCTCACGACTGTAATAAATGCAGAATTGTATTAATTAATCATAATGTGTATAACAACAGTGAATATTTATATTAAGTATTTCTCTGCGATGAATATTATTCTCATAACATTTGCCCGCATTTTCGATTAAGAAAAAATATTTTCATGTGCTCGAGCACTTACTTTCTGCCTGGACAGAGATAACGTTGCATCAGAAAAAATCTGGTTCTAATCTTTGTTTAAATTATGAGCGTATAAAATGTACGTTTTCATCTCTGTCAAAGCACATTTTCCTTGTTCAATTTAAAAACGATAATCTAACGTAAAGAAACGAGATGAATAAGAAACTGTTAGGTCGGCTTTTTTGGGCTCTACAGATGGCGCTAACAAAAAATTATGTTTAAAAATAAAAGTAGTAAATCATAGGAAGAAACATTCTCAACCATTATTAGAATCACAAACCCAGACTTCAACTATATTCATAACTAAGTATAGGATTTGACCACGTCGTTAATTGAGGTCATGATTAAATAATAAATCAATAAACGATAAAACATGTTTCACGAAACAGAGGTTCTTGGTAATCAAAATAATTTCGAATTAGTGAGCAATAACAGAAAGAATGGTTCATTAATTATTATCACGTCGATATGTTCGCTTGTTCATTTCCGGAATTAATAGCTCGAAATTATTTGTTTTGCGACCAAATACATTTCGTGCGTTGCCTATTATGACTGCACATTTTCGATTATGGATGCAACATTGTTCTTGGAGTTGGAAAAGTTGAAGGGAGAGTTTTTCCTGGATTCTGCAAGCCAGTTATTTATTGCAGTTTGAAATTCGAAGAAGTCGGCGTTGGAGGAATTTTCATTAAAATTATGACTTTAGATATTGGAAGCCAGACGGACGCGAAGGCTTGCACGTAGAACGTGAACTGACTATGAGGAATGCCTATACACTCGAGAACTGCAGAGAAAAAAATTCAAAATAATAGTTGGTGCATTGGAGCATTCCTCGTTTTATATCAATACCAGATGATAAGTATATTATTAATTTTTCTGAATGAATATATTAGAAATATATAACAAAGTTTTCGGCAACCTTCGTATTAATATCAGGGACTCGACCAAAAGTTTCATTCCATTTCGTTATTGATAGAAAAAAATAATTTTTCAATAAACTTTAAACTGCTATTTCTAGATTTGGACAAAATCAGTTAACATCCGGAATTACAATAATGATCGAATCCAAATTATTTTGTTCAATTGTCAGTAACGAAATAGAACGAAAATTTCGGCCTGTCTCTGATTAATATAAACACTAGGATGGTTCAACAATTCTACTTTAGATTGCTGTTGATAGATCACCCCTGATTTGTTCGTCATCCAGGAAATGAAAATTCGTATTTTTTTTCTCAACATTTACCCGTGCCCCGGGCTCTTGAAATTAACATGGGGGTTTAAATGGGAAAAGCTCGGTTTTCGAAGCCACTTCTTACGAAATGTTCGAGGAATAATTTCCCCTCGTAACTTTCAATCTTGACTCCCCAATCCCCTTCTATTGTGCCTGGAAAATATAACAAAAAATGCAAAATAGCAGTTTTACATCAAATTCATGCTAAAGACAGCATTTTTTGGAACTTTTTTAATATGAATGATTTTTTATCGATAATTAAAGGGTCTCCACTTTACAAGTATTATTTAAACGATTTTGAATTGTTTAAACAATTATTATTTGTTTGAACAACTTCTTCCCCCTGTGAGTCGTAAAAAGTTATTATCTTTCGGGATAAATAATATAAAGTTGATGAATGTCAAGAGAAGTACTTCTGTTTCAACTTTGGTAATTATTCAATTTTTATTCGCTTGAACAATGCTTTCTCCTCAAAATCGTGAAAAGTTATTATTTTCTGAAATTAATGACACAGTTCACGAATGTTGGAAGTGACTAATTTTTTAAAGATATTTGGTAATTATTGAAACACTTTTTATTTGTTTTAACAATATTATTCTTAAAACTAAGTCTTTCTTCTGTTTCCTTCATATAATTTGAAAAGAATTTTGGAAACGAATATAAATTGTTTAAATAATTACAAAATATGTTAAAGAAGAAGTACTAATCTTGACATTCATCAACTTTATATGATTTATACAGAAATATAATAATTTTTCCGACTCACAGAAGGACAAAATTGTTCAAAATAATCATACTTGTGGCAACAAAGCAAAATAATGAAAAAATTCATGGAAACTCGTCATATATCGAATATAAGTAATTCATGTTGAAAAAATTCCGAAAAATACCGTCTTTGAATTTTCTTTGAAATATAAAGAAATGTTTGAAATATAGCATGAATTTGATAGAAAACTTCTATTTTCCATTTTTTTGCTTTCAGGGCACAATAAAAGGGTATACTTCAATTCAAAAAAAGTTTAGAACTAGTACTTCCTTTTTTATATTCTTTCAAAAATATAGCTTTTTCTATTTTGACCCACCATGTTCATTCCAGAAGCTCAGGGGCACGGGTTAACGTTGAAAAAAATGAAATGAAAAAAAATTATGCATTTTTTCCGGAAAACGAACAAATTTTTACAGCTTCAAATTTGGACCACACTAATAAACACAATAAACCCCGGGATATCGAACCCTTACATATCATTATGATTTTCTGAACTTCGGAACAAAATAATTCACTTCTGGAGATTCAAAATTAGTTTTTTCATAATTTCATTCACATCTGTCCAGTAGCAGTTGATACACTTTTTGTTGAAATTCTTAGGCTGGTCATGACAATGGAAGAAAAATTCTATGGCTGTGAACATTAGAAAAAAATGTCTACAAAATACATACATTTTCAACCAAATAGTTTGACTTCCATCTGAAAACGATAAATTTTCAACCAAAACGATGAATTCTCAACTAAAATTAATATTCAACCAAGTAAATGAATTTTCAACTAAGGAGATTAATTTTCTACAAAAGATATAAATTTCAACAGAATACATATATTTTTAACCGAATACGTGAAATTTAATCTGCAGAAAATGAATTTTCAAGGAAATTGTTTTTCCACTATGAAGAAACAGTTCCAGCCAGAAATAAAAATATTAGATGTTCGAATAGAAAAATTGATTTTTAACCAAAAAGATGGATTTAAAAACAAAATTTCATCAAAAGAGTTAAAGTATCTACCAAGAAAGATTCTTTAGTCAAGAGCGAAAAAAATTTGAACCAAAGTATTGAATTTGCATGCTGAAAAGGCAAATTTTCTACAAAACTGTTGAATTTCCATCCGGCAAATATAAATTTTGAAAATATGTTTTTCAGCAATAAGTGGAATTTTCTACCAAAAGAGATGAGTGTTCAAACTAAAATAGAATTAATTTTCAACAAAAAAGTTGAGTTTTATACCAAGAAAGATTTTTCAGTTATAAAAGGAAAGAAATTTAACCAAATATTTTAATTTTTAAGCCAACAAGATGCATCTCGGAGATTTGACCTTTGGTTAGTGTCATAAGAAGTTTTTGGTATTAAAGGTCCAAATGAACAACAACGAATTAACATAAATATATAGTAGGCAACGTTTCGCACCATTTTTTTTGTACCATAATTTATTGTAAAAAAGATATGAAAAAAATATCGAATTCACTAACCAAAAAATGAACTTTTGGTGAAGAAGTTCATCTTTCAACCAAATAGCTTAATTTTCCACTGAAAAAGATGAAGTTTCAACTAAATAGTTTGATTATTTCCCAAAAATAGAATGATTGATTTTTCAACCAAAAATAAATTATTTTCAACCAAAAATAGTTCAGTTTTCAAACACACAAAAGTATAATTTACAGCCAAAAAGGATGAAACCATAACAAAATTTTTGAATTTCGAATAAAATAATTAAATTTTCAACAAAACAATAGAACTTTCAACAAAAAATGTAAATTCTCAACCAAAAGGTGATAGTAGACTTTTCAACCTAAAAGAAATAACTTTCAACCGAAAATAGGCGGATTTTCAACCAAAGAGATGAATTTCCAATTAGAATTTTAAACGGTTGACTGAAACATTTAGTTGAGTATTTATTTTTCTTAAATTAATTTTCATCGTTAAAGATAACGGATCGTCAAAGCCTAAAACTAATTTTTTTTTCTGAAATTATTTCTATAGATTAACATAGTTCCGTCTCCCACTTCTGAAAGATTAAGAACTTCCTAAGACCCACAAGAAGTATTTAGAAAATTTCTAATTTTTTGTTAGGAGGCGGGGTAAAAATTTCATGTTTCCCTATATTGGGCTCTGAACTTTTTTTTACCTCCTGAAAGTATTCCTTTAGATTTATGTAGTTGAAGTCTTCATCGAGACCTAATTATTAATCTTCAAGAAAAAGTGTAGGAGATTTTTTCGGAAGCCCAGTTTTAGAATTCCGATGTGCATGTAGACAATCATGACTTGAATGTAAGATATAAGAATTGATACTGAACATTCGCCACTCATGAAAATTCGTGACAGGATATTTATCTTGAGAATCTGATTATTTGACGCTCATTCTGCTAATCAAATAAAAAATCCGGAATCTGTATAAAAGCGTTGGATATCACTTTGATCCAATCTCGAGATCAAATTGATCAACTAGCAAGTACTGTGAAGAATTTTCCTTTTTCTTTGAATCCTGACGAAGAAATTAATAAAAGTGAGGCATGCTTTCTTTGATCTGGAAATATGTGCAAACTGCCGTGTTTTATTTGGATGGCGTATTCCACTAGAAGTCAAAAGGAACGTAGTTCTCGTATTTGCTCAAAAGAAGAGAAGTGCAAATTTATATTGAATTTTTCAACACCATCTCTTGCTTTATTGAAAAATTTTTACTTGATGTTAAAATGATGCGATTATTTGTATACAAATTGTTACTGTGTTTGATAAAACCATAAAAATGTATTTGCGTTTCAATCATACGAAACGTGTTGAAGAACTTTTTAAATCCTTGAAAAGACATCCTCTTCCCATGCCTCATATAAAAAAAATTAACCTTCTAACAGTTAGGCAATGTACACATTTTTTTCAATTTCGCTTCAGTTTTTTATCTAATTTGAAAATTTAGGAAATATATCTTCAGAAACTTGACTTTTCACTTTTTGCATTAAGATATAAATTCCATTTAACTCTGGATACACTTATTTCGGAATGATTTGATAAATAAAAGAATGAGCAACAGTAATCCATCACTCTTATATAATAAATTTAATTCGCCTTACGTTACTCAAAGTACTCGGCAAAGAGATATACTAAAAGAAGAGTGTTTCACCACCCGCCCCAACCAACTTTCAAGATCATGTACCACCCAGCTAAAAACTTTTATGAGGTGTGAGATGAAGTAATCGATACGTACAGTAACTCTGAAAATTACTTCCATAAAGTTGAAGCCATTCATCAATTTCTTTACTTTCACGAGATAAAATAAAGCTACGTAAGAATAATACAAATAAAAATGTAAAATATTGAATTACTACTTCAGTGAATAAAGTCGGACATGGTCAGACAAATAAGTATGACTCTTCTGAATACTGTATTATTTTAATTTATTTAAATGATATTTTCATTCTTTCTTTGTAAGAATTAGAAATTAGCATGACATCATTTTGCATTTGATCATGGCTCTGTGCACCGAAATTTTGGTACGAATAGGGGGACGAATAGGGGGACCCTATTCAAAAAACGTGGTATCCAGGCTAGTGTAGCCGAAAAAAGACGAAGCTTGAATTGCTTTGGGGCTAGTGGCTCATTCTGTGAGTTACCCAAAGAAAGGAAATGCGTTTTTTTTATCAGACAATGCTTAGGGGTTTTGCTAACCACCCGATTTTCATAATTTAATAATACGAGTGACACAAGATTAGGGTGAAACTTGACACGACTCATTGAGAAAAACTACATATTTATTTTTGCAATTCTGTTTCCAATAAAGTGGAACACAATTTTCAGATAAACTGCTCACCTGATTGAGTATTCCATTAACAAAACTTTAAACTATGTCGAAAACTTATCGCTAGTATATCGATTTATCTAGTGTTATTTCCCTCGTACTAGTTTCATCCTTATCAGTTATCAGACTCTGATGTTTCTATCTGAATCATGGTCTCATAACTTCCTGAAAATAGGAAGCGAACCAGAAAGAGTATTTCATCATCTACACTGAAAATAAATTCAATGAATTCACTGTATATTGAGTACAACAAATAAGCACATCCAATTTTATGTACAGCAATAGATTAAATCCTCATTAACATTTACAGGACATGGAAACAAGTATCGATATTTGGAATTTTCAATGTATGGATTTTCGATGCACCATAATAATAATCGACACACAGTTTTGAATATTGCTTCTCGTGTTTCATCTTCAATTAAAATTATCCATCAATTTGAAAGCGGCATAAAATTATCCATCGCAAATTTTCCATTGCTACTGATAATACAAAGAAACGTCGTACGATTCAATTACAGTTTAATTAAAATTGCATTAAACTCCTTGATTGAGCCAATGATGTTGGGAGCAAAGTTTGGAGCTTGTTCCAGTGAACTAATGCAATAAAATAAAAACTTTTCTGAAACTATTTACTTCCTCGTTTCACTGGTTTGAACCAACGAAACAATTGGCTGGCTTTGCAAACATAGAAGAAATATATATATATATATATATATATATATATATATATATATATATATATCATGAAAATGAAAAAGTCATTTAGAATTTTGTAGTTAATCAATTTTCTGAACTGTTACCTAGATAGCTTCACCAAGGTAAAAAATATTATGGCTTGCAACGAAACATTACAAAACTTCAAATGAAAAACCTAGAAGAAGCAATATCGTATTTTAAATACAGAATTCAGAGCACGCCGTTTTTCGCCACATATACGCCGGTTACCCCCAGTTTAGGGTATTTGAAGAACATAAAAAATGTGAGTATGAATCAACTGTTTTTGTATTCAGCGCTATAAAATAATAAAATATAACGCTTTATGCTATCTGCGATACAGTTATATCATACAGGTACGTCTCTTATCGGAATTGAAGCTGATACAAGTGCGATCTTGGTGAAGTAAATTGTGCAGTCGTGTGCTCTTGTTCGAGTGGTCGCGAATCCACGCATGCGTGAATATTTCATGGAGCGTCACAAATTTCAACCAATCTATTAAAATACCTTGCTCGAACCACTGAAAATTCCATTTCATGTTCGATATGAAGTGACAATTATTTATGGTCGTCAATATTGTGATAACAAAGGTTTTCCTCCTAACATGGTTTGTGTGAAACCTTGTCTTTTATGCAATCCACTGTTTCAACAAGTATAGAAATCTCTAATAATTACGATTCTTTCAATTCCAGGAATTCTTTTACCATAATTTTATTTGTGACATTCTGAATTCAAAATAG
Organism: Andricus quercusramuli; assembly: GCA_932178445.1. Lineage (NCBI taxonomy): Eukaryota > Metazoa > Arthropoda > Insecta > Hymenoptera > Cynipidae > Andricus > Andricus quercusramuli. Next base: position 585,181 of record CAKNXH010000879.1, read on the forward strand.
GAAAAATGATCAGAATTTTGCTACAAAATCTAAACCAGAAGCTTTTAGAGAGCAGCTATTGAAACCAAAAGCTTCTTTAATACTATTGATGGGAAATAACTACTTTTTTCAACTATTTACTCCCGAAATGTAGTTAACCCTTTACGAAAAAGTATGACACGAAATTCAGTGTAGGCGCACATTGATTTTCCTATGATAAATTTCTTACAATTTTTCCGCGATTTCAAAATAAAATGTATAGAAAATCATTATAAGGAAATCAGTATGGATATAAATAATGCTTATATATTGGAAGAATTGATAAAGATAATAAAGATTTCAAATCCTCACAAGGTATTTCACAGGATTCCACATATTTTACGGAATTTCACAGAATTTTAAAAGATTACAATGATTTCAAAAAAATCTTTGGATCTTATTAATTTGAAGATTTCTAGGCTTTTGAAATAATTTCAAGATATCACAACATTTTCAATTGATTTCTACTTATTCTGTTGGATGTGTATAATTCCGAAAGATTTAAAGAGATTTGAAGGGATTTCTAAAGAACTTTAGGGAATAAATTAAATTTTATTTCAATTGATTTCCATACGGATTTCAACAATCTCAAGTCATATAAACCAAATTACACAAAATTTCAAAGGATTTATCATATTTCAAGTTATTTAAAAAGATTACAAACAATTTTTAAAAATTTGAAAAAAGAAATGGGATTTCCAAGATTTTTTTATTCAATTTCTCAAGATATTGAGGAATTTCTATATATGTAACTAAATTTTAGTGAATAATTTGTCAAGGAATTCTGAGCGATTTCAAAGATTTCAAGGTATCATAAGTTATTTGAGGGAATTGCACGAATTACACGAGAATTAAAGGAACTTAATAGAATCTCCGAAGATTTAAAAGATTTTTATAATGTTCAAAGATTTCAATCAATTTGGTATGATTTCTTAAGATTTAAAGGGAACTTAACAAATTTTTAGAGAATTCCAAGGAATAACTTTAATTTATTTAATTGGGAAGGAATTCTAAGGTATTTGAACAAATTTCTAGAAAACTTCATATGTGACCGTCCGCGAAGAAAGGGACCTAATGCGGAAAAAATCTATTTTTATTTTCTTACGCCAATCAACAGTTTCTGGGTTACTCTTTCATTTCCAATGATCAGAAATTGCTTATGTTAATTACTTTTCTTATTATTAAGCTATACACATAGGCATGATAAGTGTACGTGCGGGTGATTTTCGTAAACACATCCCCACTACTCAAATGTTGGTTTGCGGGCTCAGCTATGATCGCCTGTCCCGTAAAATTCAGGTTTTACGCATTAGGTACCTTTCTTCGCGAACGGTCACATATGAATATGAAGGAATTACAAAAATCTCAAAGGATTTCGAAAAATTGTAAGTTATTTAAAAGATTCAAAAATTTTCAAAGATTGAAAAAACTAAGGATAAATAAATAATGAATAAATATCAAATAAACAAGGGATATCCAAGAAATTTGTGAGATTTCCAAACATTTCAAGGAATTTCACAAGGTTTAAGGGACTTATTGGACCATAAATTCTTTCAAAGATTTGAGGGGAATTTAAAAATGACAAGGAATTTCGAAGGAGTTCTAGAGAACTTTATGGAGTAAATCTACTTTATCTATTTTATTTTTAAGGGATTTTGAATCATTCCTACATATTTCTAAATATTTCGAAGATTATAGGGAAGTCCTTGAAGAGTACGGTGTCAATGGGTGGCGCCTACAAGCAATACAAACAATATATACAGGTAGTAAAGCGAGTGTGAGGGTAAATGGGAAGCTGAGTGACTGGTTCGATGTTATGCAAGGCGTGAAATAAGGATGCGTTATGTCCCCATGGCTATTTATCATATTTATGGATGAGTGTCTCAGAACTGCCCTCTTCGACGAAGAAGGTATAGATCTCGAAACCGTCAAGGTAAGTGGGTTAGCTTTCGCAGATGACAAGATTGTTATGGCAGAATTATCCTAAATAATGATAGATTAGAACAAGTTGACAAGTACGCATATCTGGGTAGCCTATTCACTAGCGACGGAAAAATAGATGGGAAGTTAGATAGGCGCAATAATGAGGGTAAGCAGGTTATCGGTAGGGCAGGGTCCATCCTAACTCCTTTTCAATTAATAATTGGCAAATCGCACCAAAATTGACGGTGAAAATATTAGAAAAATCTCATGGTAGTCTGATGTCAGATCTGGCCCAGGTCTGGCTTCATCTAGAAGTTCTGGCCTGACAGATCTGATCTGGCCCAGGTGTGAAGCCAGTCTTGCCTAGTTCTGGCTTTATTTAGACCATCTAGTCTGGAAGGTCTCGTCTGAACAAGAACTGGCGCTGATCACCTATCCCATAACAATAAAATTTCTAAGTTCGATCAGCAAATTTTTTGGAGATTTGTCGGAAAAGTTACAGGGTATCCAAAATAATAAGAAATAAGAAATTCACGCTACCAAAACAATACTTTTTGTTTATCTCCTTGACAGTATGATCTGATCCAGGTTTGGCATTGATTAGCTAAATACACTTATAGTGAGAAATGATTTTTCTCCAAATCATTAAAAAAACAAAGGGCGTCCACTCTTTGGTTGACCGGCTGACCGTACGATCTGGCCTGGAGCTTGCCTAAAACGCGGGACTTTTTTTAACGAAAAAAATGTAATTCCTCCCAGTGTGCAGCTTCGTAGATGTTTTCGGCTAGATTCGTATTTCTTAGGTAAATCTCACAAATGAAAAAGGTTTTAAAATGCGAGATGTGGAATATTTAGGTAGGATATGAGTAAAAGAAAAGGTTATTGCTCAAGAACGTATGGTTGGTGAAGTAAAATTTTTCTGGTTTAGATCTTGGTCATCCGTATCCCAAATCCCTTGGTCGTAGGTAATGTATCATCCCTTTCTGCGAATTCAGCTCCACTTGCCTCTCGACATTCTATGCTTTACCGTTTTTGCGAACCAAGTGGTCTATTCTCATGCATATATTCGAAGGCATATGCCCATATGCTGCGATCCCCTCGAGCACTCGTGCCCATCGAGTCCCGCCAACGTGGTGCGCGCCGCACCATACCGACCGCAAAATTTTATATCTCGCAGAACCATATCTCACCCAGTGCAATATCTACCTATATATTGCAGTGACTTCATTGTGCAAAATATCAATAGCCTTCTGTACTTCTTAAACCGTGCGTGAAGACTTTTATTTCTGCGTTTTACATTTCTCTTCCGATAAAGAGAGAATTCATTCTAGTTACGAATCCCCCACTTTTATTGCCACTGGAAATCCGATTTAAATCCTACCAATAAAGGTTTTCACACTTTTTTAACAAATTTTACAGTCGCTTTTATTCACGCAGATAATGTAGATCCATTTTATTTTTTATTTAGGATATTAGTCTCGTCACCATTAGAAGAAATTGGGCAGGCATAAATTTGAACTGAAGGATGTCAAAGGAAAAAAGGGTAAATGACAAAATCAAAATTATTCATGAGATATAAAAAACACCCTCAAAACTAAGATTCTGAATTTAGGGAAAAGGCAAAAAAATTAATAATAAGATATGTGGTAGCTGAATTGAAGTATGAAAAGATTAATTCGAAAAAGTGCGCTATTATAAGTACCGCATTCAAAGGTAAAATTTACCAAAACAATAGCAAACCCCAGAAGAAAACCTCCTACCTCCCTCTGAAATGAAACTTCCTTCTTGGAGCGATTGAAATTCTTTTTTGTTTCAATTTTCAATGAAACAAATATAAAACCCTAAAATGTACGCAAAATGTCTTATCACGCACATGACCCGTACTAAATTTAAAGCTAAAAATTGCTAAATAAAGTTTTCCCCATTTTCAAAATATTTGAGATTCAGATTGAAATTATCAATTTTCTACTCACGAAGAAGATTTTAGTATAGTTAATAATAATCGATTCATCAACGTTGATTCCATATCACAGTAAATAATTATCACTATTTTTGTGTAATATTTTTTATCAACTGTTCGCTAACGCTCCATATTAATTTATGATATTAAAAAATGAGAGGACATCTGAAACGCTGAAGTCAAAATCAAATACATCGTGAAAATACTCATTTTACCAAAATTTGGGAATATTTTATATTTGCATATATTGTTATTTTGGGTCATTAGTGAAAGTATTTTTTTTCTTTCAATTTTACATTTTCATACATATATTTTTTTTTCATTTGTATGCACAGAAGTGATAAAATAATTTTTTTAAAGTATGCTATTCAAGAATATCAATGAATGCATCCCAAAAACATTAGAGCATTATTTCACTTATTTCTATTTTTGTTATTTAATTAATTTTATCATTTTTCAAAATTTCAATCTATTATTCATTTTTAAAGAAACAGCATCCATTTTTTCTTGACGAACCGCTTTACTCGCTCATGCATATAAAATTTAAAGAATTTCAAAGCCAATAAAAATGTTTTCGTTGAAGATGAAGTTTAGGGTGCTTTGACTTGACAGGCATATGAATATTCTAAAAATTCTTTTTTCCCTACTGTTTTATTGACCGAAATTCGTATCAACGAAGAACGATTTGAGAAAAAAATTTCTAATAGAGATTGGTGATCAATTTTATACTTTCGAATTATAGTTTGCTATCATTCTTATTTTTCCGTATTATCATGGCATATAGTTTCTTTCATATTGTCATATTTTGCCTAATTTTCCCCCTTGATTACCATTTACCTCAAGTTATATTCTTCTAAATCTCTTCTTTGCATAATTTCTATTCTTGCGTGTTACTTACTGACCTACCAATGAAACTAATCAAACAATGATGGGAAAGAAAGACCTAAAAATTATACGTCCCCATTATGTCACATAGTGATTTGAGAAAATAGAAATGAGATTAAATGACAGTCAGGGTGAATAAAAATGATGGCAAATGGTGATTCGTTGATTAGTAATTCTTCGAAATAAAAATCAAGGTGAAGTTTTCGGCAGGTGCCCTTAAATCCAAAGAACAAGGCTTCCTAGGATGCAGTTTTCGAGAGTGATTCCAAATCATGAAAGAAAAGTTTCCTCATTTGCTCATTATTCATAACTGATATGAAAAACAAGAATATAGAAGGAAATTTCATCCTTTGTCGCAATTCTACATTCCAAGAGTTTCAATTCCAGTTATCCCGGTGGAAAATCAAACTAAAGGAAAAGCTTCCTGCACAGGGAATCAAAAAAGCAAATCTCCGAATGTCTTCATTTCTTTTAATTTTTCACCACTGATAAAAAGAAAACCATTGAAGAGAACGGATGAAAATATTCTTGCTTGAACTAGCTGCGACTAATGTACATAAATGCATAATTTTAACACTCTAGCACAAGTATTGTAGCAGCTAGTAGTGGTAAACGATGGACAGATGGACGGACGGATATTCGACTGCCTTTGAAAGAGTTATACCCTACGAAAATCTGAAAATGAGGAAAATTACCTATTCAGAAAAATGAATATGATGTCACACGGTAAATCAAGAAGAAAATGTTTTGGCAAATAATAAATAGCACAAATATGAATTAAGACAAATCGTAATTTGAAAAAATGAAAACGTCAAATAATCATTTTGAAAATATATCTAAAAGTGAATTCAAATCATCATTCGAAAACCTAAAAATTGCGACGAATGGCAATTCATACGCCTAAAGCCGCTGGAATACAGTTAAAATATAAGAATTGAATGAAGGTACCTTAAGTATAAGATTTGCAGGAAATCATAGAATACGAAAATAAATGTAGAGGTTTTTCCTCTTAAAAGATGAAGTCCAAACTGAAATTCTGATAAAGTGATTTCATGATTTAGATGAAAATCTCTCTAGGACGGAAGCCATTAGACCAGAAATTAATTTTCACATTTTCCTGACACCCTGTATAGCTGCATGCGCGCGATATAATGGTGTGCTATACCGAGGGTGCATTAAAGCGGTTTGTGTATCCCGAAGAGGTATGAGGTCTTTTACTCAAAAGCTGCTTCTATAGAAATGCCCCAACTATACGAAGTAATACATCGCGTCCCAATTACTAACTTGAACACCTGCTAAATCACGAGGGAAACGACCAAATACAGCACTGTCATGTTTATTTTCAAATCTGCCCTTGTCTTATGACCATTATCAGAAATCTTAATATGAAGTGCAAAAGACAGAAATAAAAAGAGCGTTATTTCTTAAGTGAGAAACTATACTTCAATCTATCCAAATGAATAGTTTTTTTATCTTCTCTCAAATGTCAATTCAAAATTCAATTCAGGGAAACCATGCAAGGGTAGGTCACTTTAAATTTCAAAACTTTTACATACTTCATAGAAAATAATTCAAAACACGCTTCATGTTGAAGAGTAGGACATCTCTTCTGCACGGAAAAAATAAGTTGTCGAAACTTCACTTGACTAGTCAACTATTCTAAGATAGGCCACTTTTTTTTAGAATCTCGTATAATTTTGATTAAAGAACCGCAGACTTCATCGAAAAAGTGAAAAAAGTCATCGAATTATTGGAAGACAATGTAGGAACATCAGTTTTCGAATTTTTATTCAGCAGATTTTGACAAAGTTCAAGGCAAACATTCAATTGTTCATAAAACTCCTCCAGATTCCGAACGATTTGGAATACAATAACTCTAGCACAGAAACGAATAACTGACTTATAAGTTGTCGAAGAATTCGTTGACTGTCTTCTACATATCTATATATTCACAATGTACAGTCACATTGGATTTCTTTCGATTTTTCATAGGCTCGTGTGTATCTGTAAAAATAAATATAACTTAAGCGTGAGTCTATGTGAATAACAATATAGTAAATATAACCGCGAAATATATATTTTTTTTAACTTGGCTATACTGTTCTCTAAAAACTCGTTAGGAGTCATCGAAAGTTTCATTGACTGGCTTCGAAGCATTAGTGTATCAGTGTTTCAAGAACTCTATTCCTCTGGTCTTCACATTTTCATTGAAATTATTTTGTACTTTCGACAACTCTTTCTACTTTTTAAACATTTATCAATCAAGGGTTGTAAGACGATTCTTCCAATTTATGACATACGTTTAACCCTATCCTAGAGTGGTTGACTCAGTCATTCAAATTTTCAACAACTAATTTTTTCCGTGTGGTGACAAGATTGGAGACGAAAAAATCCTTCCTTATACATAATTGTAAAATATCAGTGATTATCTCCAAGCTCGAATCAGATTAATGGGCTGAAATAATGAGAATTATTTGAACTAGTGGAAAAATGATCAACCCTAGATTCATTGACAGTTTCTGATCTTGGAGAGTACAACATGCTGGTACACAGCATCTCTTGCCAAACCTAATCCAATAAAAGTGACAGTTATCAGCATTATTTGCCTATATTTTTTTAAATAGTCTTCGGGACCATTTGGAGATACTAATCAAAATAAGAAACAGTCCATGTGACCTACACTTTCTAAGCTACTCATCTAAAACGGTCCAAGTGACCAAGCGTTCTTCAAAAACTTGTAAATATAGACGGAACACTTTTGGCTTCGAATATACTGTTGATTAGGATCCACACTTTCATTGAAATGAGAAAATCCATCAAGAAAAATTATTTGCATTGTTTGCATTCTTCAAAGTGATCTACTCTACAATAGTTTCACCTATACAACTATCCTGGGTCCTGTTTTTCTTTTCTTGCTGTAGAACCGGTCGAAGTTTAAAAATTACTTTTTTAATCTTGACCATTTTGGATTAATGAAAGAAAATCATTCCGAGCATTTTATCATTCTTTCAGACTTTAAAAACTTCTTATTACCTTTTTAACTTCAAATGTTTACTTATTAAATGCTGTCTCAATATTCAAAATTCCTTACTTGCGAGCACTTGAATTTGAAAGTTGTGCCATTTTAAATTATCTATTTCCAAACGTTCGTGAAATCGTGAAAATTCAAGAGATTAGTTAGTTGTAATGTAGGCGGGGAGGGGGGCGTTAGGTCCCTACCCCTGGCGCTCAAGCTATGAAGCCTATTGCGCCATACCCGTCTTTATTCTGAAGGCCATACTCCGAATCCGGCCATCCTTTGCCAAGTGTTTTTGGAACTCGGTGGGTTTCCGATGTTATCAACGTTCTGAGATTATACCTCGGCAGCCTCCCTAGCAGGCCAGAGTCTACGGAGCGATTCTTCTGAGGTCATCAGGTAGATGCGCAGATTCGAAGCACTGTGCTGGTGTGTTATGTAATCGTATGTGTGTGTGTGTGTGTGTTCATTACTCGAAATCGGCCAGCGACCATCGAGCGTGGTGCCCCCTGTAGGAGCCCCCAAGCGCAAGAAGAACGCTGACTCATTTTCGAGTCTTTAAAGAATCAGCTTCGACCTCCAAGGCTATTCCCCTCGACATAGAGCCCCACCTTGGTACGATACCAGCTTTTTCTGAGGGGACCTACAGCTTAAGGTGGGTTCCGAACCACCGAAGCCCCGGTAGAAGTACATAGAAAAATTTCTATTGGTGCCCGGCTCAGGGATCGAACCCCAGACCTCCTGCATGGAAGTCCGACGCTCTTTAGTCTGAGTCACCGAGGCTTCTAAGATTCAAGAGGTACATTTGTGAATATTCCATTTCAAAATTAACCAAATTCAAAGCTCAACTAAAAGGTGGTTGAAAAAAATGTTTGAATTTTGTCAAGGGAATGGCTCCTTTAGTAAGTGCAGATTACAGAAACCTCTAAAAATTACTTTCCCAAATGTAAGGTATATATTTATTTTTTATTCTGACTCTCTTCCCCAGAGAATTTCGAATGGTCCAATACAAAATCTTGATGCATTTTTATTGATTAATAATTGTTTGCATTATTCTTTATTTGTTTGAATAATGTTATTCTCATGTTTTGTCGTCAATCATCGGTACTGTCACAACGAGATAAAATCATTGGATAATATAAAAAATCAGTACGATTGAATCACTTTATTTTAAATTGATTGAATAATTTATCCTTATTGAATGAAGATAAGAAATGAAATAAAAATGAAGCTTATTGAAAAATTTGGAGAAAACTACACTTTTTGCATTTTTCTAGCCAAAAGTTGCATTTGAACAAAGAAAAATTATTTCAACAATTAAGAGTAAAGTGGAACGATCGTATTGAGGTTTGATTTAAACCAAAGAGTTCATGTTGCTCGAAGGAGGAGTTTATTGTATTAACAAAAAAAAATTATTTGAACAATTAATAAGTAATGAAAGATACATGAAACATTTCAATTTGTCCATGAAAAATGACATGTGAAAATATCCTCTCTTAAACGGCTGTTTTGGAGCGTTCTTGAATAAACGGGTGAGAAGGTAAAAAATAAAAATCAATACACAGGTAACACTCAAAAAGTAATATTAGGACCTCCCTGTAATTTGAACTTGTATTATTGTTATTATTGTCTTTATTGTTATTTTTATGTAAAAATTGAGGGTGGGGGTGGCGAAAATCTTTAATATTGGCCAATTAAAAAAAGACAAAATACTCATACATTTTTTTTATCCACAGAAAATGTGCCACTCCCGCAAATAAAATTCGAACTTCTCTTTTTTTTAACCACCCTACCTTGAGTATGACGCATTGATTTTAATAGATATTGTCATTCACATTTCTTCAATAAAAAATTATTCAGACCACCTTTTTTTGAATATTTTTATTCATTCCCGTTCATTCTGTAGATAAAGTTCGTTTCTACTGATATCTTTAGGGTGCATAATTACTTTTTAAATTCGTACAGGTTATTACATGAAAATGAAAAAATAAGATGATGATTAATTTATTTGAAAACATTTGACCCAGTAGATTTTCAAAAAGCGTGACACTCAATTCAAAATCTTGAGGAGCGAGTGACATACTTTAAAAATACACAGGGTGTTGAAAGAAATAAGTATAAATTTCGATTTGGCAGTCAAGTCTTGTGCAAAAGCTCCTTATTTTCTTCCTAGAATATATATCTCCTTGAGTGAGCTTCTTATTTCATTAAGTAACCTTTAAGCTTCTTTCGTTCTCGTGTTTTATAAAGTCTTCAGATGTCTCTTAAGATTTTAACAGATGCTAGAGAAATGTTGATTACCAGCTCTGATGGGAAAATTTCAATTCGTAATAACCGGGTGACTTAAAAAATTTTTTCTCTAAAGAAAGATCTTAATATTTTTACATTCTCATCATAATGAGAAGGTATTGTTTTTATGTGAAAAATGACTTTCGTGGATTTCATCAAATTTCGACGTTCTGAGACCCCCTGACTCAGAAAAAAATAGTTTTTACGTCGGTGTCTGTCTGTCGTTGCTGTTGTCTTCGTCGTCTGTATATCGGATAAATTTTCAAAGAATGTTTGGATTGGATTGTGCTTTTGCACACAGTTTCAGGGTCCAGAAAGAAAGATCGAGTTCCGTTAACCAGCTATTATTGGTAGAAATTCCAAAAGATAGAGCATTTAAAAAATTTTTTAGGCCATTTTTTTCAAAATTCAGAAATTCCATGGACGGTTATCCATAGTACTCAGAAATTCAAAATCCCTCTGATAAAACGAATATTAGCATTTCAAGCGAAACAAAGCACAATATAAAAAAAAAGTCAGAAGACAAAAAACATTATTTTTGAAAGCCCTACAAAAATGTCATGACAACTTTTTGAATTTTCTTGAAAAAATCAAGAATTCAAATTTTGATCCCACAAAAAATAACAAATTATTACATTCTCATCATAATGAGAAAGTATTATTTTTATGTGAAAAATAACTTTCGCGAATTCCATGAAATTCGGACGTTTTGAGGCCCCCTGAGTAAAAAAAAAATAGTTTTTACGTCGGTGTCTGTCTGTCTTTGTCGAAAAGGAAATCTCTTAATTTATCTCAAACAAATTTGTTTATGTACACTTTGTAAAATAAATGCAAAACAAATTATTGTGAAAAAAAGAACAAATAATAAAATACATTTTCTTTATTTTGTTCTGTCCAATTCAGCAGTTACGAACAGAGGCACAATATTTACAAAAAATCACGTTTTTCAAATATTCCAAAAAACACGAATTGAATATCACAGTTTTCAATTCGTAAGATTGGGAAAGATGCGTGCTACAGTTTTGTTTTAAAATCGGTCTTAAGCTGATGTCATAATTTGTTCGTCTAAATTATATCTACAAGTTTGCTTCCATCCATTTTTTTATAGGACGTGTAGTTTTTTATTTAATCGTGAAAAATTACCGAGATATACAGATATTAATATAGTATACATATAATATATTAAAATTGAACATACCATTAAGCCGTTTCCCTTTTGGCGAGCCTCTAGGGGTAGGCGTGACACTACCCGATTCGGGTAGTGTTTCTAGGTGGATAGTTTCTTGTAGTAAATAACTACAAGTGTGGGCTCACCACACCCACGACCGCCAACAGCAACGCAGTAGTATTATTCTCGAACGGCCACCCATCCAAGTACTAACCGCGCCCAACACTGCTTAACTTCAGTGATCTAACGGGAACTGGTGTTTCCAGCGTGGTATGGCCGTTGCCATAATGTAGAAAAATTCGCGTATTGGGCAAATTGTGTTCGTATGCAAAGCACGAGACACATGATGAGAATGTGTTTGTTAAAGCTGGAGGATCTTTAACAAAAGAGAATTCACAATCACTAAATTACTACTGTCGAAGATTTCACATTTAATTGTCAAAGATCTTGTATGAACGCGGGGAAGTACAAAGACCGAGCGCGTATTATTATCTTTTTTATTTAGTTACAATTCGATACGAGTCATTAGACACATTGAGGTAAAGTTATGAATCACGAAGAGAGATTTAACTTTTGAACGGCGAGATTACGCCCAGATTAGTTTATCTCATACTTCGTAAAAGTTTTTAGTTGAGAAGATATAGAAGTTCAAAGTTTAGCGAGGCGGTGACACATCCATTTATGGAGAGCACTTCTTCAAGGAGTGTTGAATAAATTGAATTCTAAAGATAAGTAAGCATAGCATGCCTCTTCACAATGTCTGGCAACGAAAGTTTTTAAACGTTTGAATTCTTACGAAAATATTATTTACTGAAGGGTAATAAAATCCTGTATTAAACAATTATTTTATCATTTCCAAAAGAGATTAGAGAACTTCAGAAACTTAATTTCTTGATCGGATTTAAAGTCGATTAAAATTATTCTACTCCAAATGTGAGAAAGTTTTATTTATCTTTTTTAAAAAATTGAAAGCTGCTTGAAACTCGTAAGTTTTGTGGAAAGTGTAAGAAATTAACTTAAAACGCAAGTGCAAAGTTAAATTTTTTTTCCCATACCATTTTGCTCTTATTTCTTTCCCTGCATTCTCAATCTTCTCTTTACTATAGCCGTTTATTTCTTATTCGTTTTTTTATTCCTTCTATCTGTAGCCTTTTTTCTTTTTAGATTCATTGCATTTTCAGTTTTTCATCGTCTTCTTATCTTGCATTGGCAATATTGCAGTATCAACGATACATAAAGTTCTATGTGAAATAAGATCCTGCACAAATGTGAAAGGGAAATAAAGGAAATAGAAGTAAAAGAAGAGTGGAAAGAGAGGGGATAAAACTGAAGTAAGATCAGATAATAAAAAAGAAAAGGGTGCAGTAGAAAATGTGAAAAAGTACAAGGCGAGATACTAAAAGTGAATAGGGAAAAGATGTGCTATGAATAATGAGAAGTTCCCTCCAAATTACACAATCCCAAACTTCTCGTGTTCTCCCTGCAATGAATTTAAAACCAGTTTCGTGCTCCCTACAATTTCATGTGTAATCCGACAAAATAAAGATATCTGAATCATTTTTAATCAATTCATATTTGCTCCATTTTTTCCCATCTGCTTGATGATTTTATAATTATCAAAGATATTATTCTAGTACTTGAGTACTACAAATTTGATAAAAGAAAAATTCCCCACAAAAACAAATCAATTTTCTTAAATTCAAAAAATTATGGTCTAAACAGAACCAAAGTATCCAACACTTCTAAAATTTGTCATGTAGGTGTTATTCCGGAAGTTTCTGTAAGCTTTCAAGTAATTAGAGCTCAGACTGAAGAGGAAACATGACTCTCATTATAAATCTCATTATAAAATTGTTTCAATTTTTTAATGCGGGGATATCTTCATCTGGATTTTAGAAAATATTCAGAAAGAGGAGACTAGTAAATACAATATTTATACCATAAGATGGTAATGGTAATGTCAAACAAATAATAATCAATTAAAATAGAAAGTGGACCTAACCTCTGCCTCATAAGTCTGATCTTGCAGGTTTAACTAAAAATTATTTAAAATTATGAATCTTATTTGCCAAAACTGTCTGCACATTTTCTCACAAAATAATGCGTTCTTGAGAGAGAGATTTGAATCAGAGTATTCAACTATTCTAAACCGCATGACGCGGGAGAATTGGTGAATATCCCGAAAGCTTTTAAAGGTGTTTAATGCTAAACTTGAAGAGGATGTGAATCTTTTGTTAAACTATTGTATCCCGACGCCTTTCAAAAAGCAGACTGCATATTTTAATGTGAAGGTAGTAGTGCATGATCACGTAAAAAATGGTAATAATTATGTTGCATTAATTAACATAGTAATAATAGGCACCGCGTGATACTTTTCTCAAATCTGAGCACAGAAATGAACATTAGGTTTGTCCGGAAAAACCTGAACATTTTTTTCTCAATCAATTCATTTTAGTTTGAATTGTTTCAGAAAAGAAGTGAACATTTAATCGAAGAAGTGTTCAAATAGATGTCCATTATTTAAACGATGTTGAGTAAGTAGTGAAAATGCATAAGATACCGGAATCTGATAAGGTTTTCGAAAATTGTGTCAAACTGGTTGAACTTTTCACAACAAATTATATCGGCCGTACAGATTTTTTATATTGCCTAATTACTTAATATCGTTTTTATTTCACCCATAATTTACGACAAAATAGAAAAAAAAGGATTGTTTGAAGAAACCAATATACCGCGAAATAGTTTATCCACGTTTAGAGGGTGGTTTTTGTGGCAAACTGGAAGGGTTTGCGGGATCCGAATCAAACATCAATGTATACATTACATTTGAATTCACTCATTTTGGCAACTTTATAAAATGAATCATTATCCATGAAGAAATTCGAAAATTAGTTTTTTTGGACCGTGCCATTGTTAATTCAAGAAACAAGCATTTTTACAGAATTGATATGAAAGGACTACTATTCTCTCAAAATTATTTTGAAAATCTAAGTGTATTTCCTCACTGAGAATAATAATTTATGAGGGATGCAAATTAATTTAAATAATAAAGCTTTAAAAAAAAAAGAAATCTATTATAGTGTTAAAGCACCACTCTAAAACTCAGCATGCGCGAGAATTTTGTGATATTTCCGGAGCTCTTAAAGGTATTTAACGTGGGGAGGCGACTCTTTTGTTTACCCATTGTATCCTGACGTCTTTCGAAATGCAGACGCCTGCATATTTTAACGTCAAGTAAGGAGAGCATGATTATGAAACAAAAACCACTCACGGAAAATCAATATTTTGGCATTGCTACCACCAGCGGTTGCCATAAAGAATAAAAAATAGTTGAGGGAAGAGGTGGGATGGGGGTTGAATTGAACGCAGGCCAAAACCCACACTTCGCACCCCATAGCCATGTACCTGCGCGCAATGTATTTTCCAGCAATTTCGTCGATCCTGGCGCCGAGCATATACCTTCTGCTAGTGCCGGTCTGGTGCGGGGGTCGGTGACTGGATCGCCGGGGGTGAGAGGCTGAGGGTGGTCGAACAAGAGGTTCAGACCGGTGGGAGGGTGCGATATTGACTAAATAATGCAGCGGCCGCTCTATGTATAGCGTACAACTATGCTGGTGGTTAGTGGTTCGAAAGGGGTGAGAGGAAGAGAGGCGGCGGAATTGAGCGAGAGAATGAGAGTATATGAAAGAGTGAGAGAGAGAGTGTGCGTGTGTGTGAGAGAGAGAAAGAGAGAGTTAGTGAGTGAGCCAGAGAATGTGTGAGTAAGAGAGATCGAATGAGTGACTATGAAGAGTGAGAGAGAGCGAGAGAGAGGAAGAGTACTAGGGTGGAGTCAGTCCAGTCCCCACTGTCCGTTGCGGTTGCACGATGATAAGGAAGTGTGCGTATCTACTTATCAAGGGATGAGACCAACAAAGAGTCGTGATGCTGCACTGAAGCGAGAAAGTCACCCCAGCAAGTGCCGGAGGCCTGGGATTTAATGACGCTTTTGTAGAAGGCCCTGTTCTCCCATTTTAAAATTAAAACGAGTGTCTGTTTCATCCGTCGATCCTTCGAACTTCTCAAGTGCGCCTTCCGGCGAAACTTTTCTACTACGACCCCTCACTCATGTTTTACTCTCGCTCCAGACTTACTCGTTTGTCTATCCGAAAAGGAGGAAAAAATGATGAAAAAAGTGTGACAGCGGGGTTAGGGTGCCAGGGGTTCAAATCGTATCGTTTTCAGGGTTTTGTGGCCCCGGGTGAAAACCCTCGAAGTTCGGCCGGTTGACCGTCCGTCATACTTTATTTCCGGGAGGGGAAGTCGGAAAGAGGAAGTATGAATGCAGGGGGTAATAGGGATGGGTAAAAGGGAAGGGAAGTAGTCAGGGAAGGAGAAGTTGAAAAGTGGCAGAAGAGTGAGGGGAAGGATGATAGGGAAGAAGGGATTTAGAGAAGGACGGATTGGAAATAGGAGAGGGAGGGGATGTAGGAAAAGGTGGGGCAGATGAGGGAAGGGGCATTGGTGGAAATTATGTTGAGGGGAGGGGATGGTAAGCAGGGATGGAAAATTACGGATGAAGAAGGGTTAAGTAAGTAGTGGGGTGTTAGGGGGAGGAGCGATGAGATGGGTTCAAATAGGGCAAGAGAAATAGGGGAATGATAGGGAGAGGGGGATATTTGAACCACTTAATTAACTCTGAATATACTACGAAACTCTTTTCTGTAGGCGCATGGTGCCTACTTTTACTAATCGGTTTGAGGAGGGTTAACCAAGTTTTTGAAAGGATTTTCTGTTTGATTTTATGGCGGAAGATCATTAAAATTATCAGGCTGTGGAAAAAAACAACATGGACAAATTAAATCCAGCATTCACCAATTTTCTTATGAATGGGGGAGGGGGATACGTGATACCGGTATATACTGAA
This sequence comes from Andricus quercusramuli, assembly GCA_932178445.1. Classification (NCBI taxonomy): domain Eukaryota; kingdom Metazoa; phylum Arthropoda; class Insecta; order Hymenoptera; family Cynipidae; genus Andricus; species Andricus quercusramuli. The sequence continues at coordinate 601,346 of CAKNXH010000879.1, forward strand.
TAATGTGTATTTTTTTGTAGTAGGAATGAAATTAATAAAACTTCGTAATCTTTTACAAGCAGTAATTTGATGATACTTCCTGTACAAATTATTCAAGTACATAAATATCATTCCTATTATAAAGTGACTCACATTATCCTATAGCCAGTATGTACATACCAGTTTCCTCTATTGATTATAAGACTCTTATAACTGATATACTTTAATATAAAAAGCTGAAATTGAATAGCTAAAACACTGAAATAACTTTCCTTCCAATTCTCATATCCGGTTACAGTCAAAAGCCTCTGAGACTTGTGTCCGCTCATATTACAAAAAACGACACGTCCAACAGAGGGTTAAAAAACCTCTACGATCATTATGACTGCGGGAACCAAAGACCAAAACGTGACAGGAAAGTAGGTATTACAGTCATAAAGATAATGAATTCTTTGAAGAGATGAAGTTTCAGGACCTCCTCTTTCTACTATATTACCTTATCAACCGTTAAACTAGTTGGAAAAATAGAGAAGGCTAATCTTTACGAAGAAATTACATTGAAATTATAATTCAAACAAGAAAGCTTCCAGAAAATGCCTTTAAAAAGTTTAGTGTCAGAAAATTGTTCTACTTCAGAAGAGGATTTGAATATTTAACAGAAGACAAGTTTTTTTATGCTCAAAATAAACGTCTTAAAAAAAGATACAGAGAGAAAATTCCGTTATACTTTCGGAAAAGTATGAAATAATTTCATAAACTCAAGTCTATTTATAATTTTACAAAGTATCATGTATATGCCTGCGGGGATTATTATCGATAATTTTTGCATAATCTCCAGAAGGTTCACGGATTATATTATAATCTGCAGCTTGTATAATTTGAAACCAGACTATACTGTATATCTAACGAGGTAGTTCTATACGGAGCATAAGTTCTACCTACACTATAACATGATCTCTACGTTACGCAATAATTAATTAATTACCTTAGGATGACATTAGCTGCTATATAATAATGTACTGCATAACTCATCTTGATAAGATCCATGTCTCTGACACAATAGACACTATATCGCAATTATTCACGACTATACAGCTATCCTCGAAATATTATGATATTAGTAATTTCTGAAGACGAAGATTAGGTGTATATTAAACCAAATCTACTCCAAGTCCCGCACTTAGGGAAATTTGATACTTCCAGAGGAATGATACTGCAATTTGATCATCCCAATTTCAGATTGTCTTTGCTCAATTCCTTAGAATATTCAAGTTGGAGATAACAAAATTCTTCGGTTTATTTAACTTTAAATCATTAAAATCACTTCTATTGAGTGGCATTTCAGAAAATAAAGTATCAAAAAAGTAAAACTACATCTTTACCTCAATTTAATGAAACGTTTGAATTGAATATTTCAACTGAGCATCCCTTAAATTAATTAATTTTGCTTTCACTCAGAGGAAATTTTGCAATGGTAACCATTTCGAAAAAAATTTGTGTTCGTTTATTTGAACGTTCCTCAATTTGAAAATGCTTAAAAGAATGCTCTAAGCAAGTTATGGTCATATATAATATTTGTAAAGAATCGATTTTTATATAAAAACTTTTCTTTCTCAGATAATGCAAAGCTTATCCAACAATAGAAAATATACCTTTAATTGAGACAAATCAATTGACCTATAATATTCATACATTTCATTCACGAATAAGGAATCTCTGGTCATTTATAATATTCTTATTTTTCAACTTCCTCTGTGTTGAAGTAAATATATTCGAGTAGCCATCATGAGGAGGCAAGCTAGTGAAGCAAATTTTTTATTGAGAGCGCATACAATGAACTATTTTATTTTAAGTGTCAAACATTCAAAATTGTAACAATTTTCGGATTTGTGTTCAAATGTAATTCATATTTGAATAAAAAGGATCTGAAATAAAACAATTTAAAATTGGAAGCGTCAAAAATAATGTAGTACTTCAAAGCGTTCCAAATTTCATTAATTTAGGTTGAAATATATTTAAAATCATTGGTTTTCTCATTTGAATCTTTCACAAAAGATAAACGTCGTGTGCAAAGTGGATAAAATTCTATCAAACTTAGGCTGACCCCCCCCCCCCTCTACTCTTGTATAGTATTCAAATAACACTTTTCTTTGCATATTTCGAATAACTTTACCTATTTGTGGCATATAATATCCATTGGAAATGTCAGAAGATCAATATTGAGAAGGTTTTCATACATTTGGAGCAAAATACTAGAACCTTCAATGATTTTTCCGTAGCTGTCATGATAGACAAAAAAATCCACCCAAGACAAACTTTTCACCTGTTTATAATGCACAGAATTTTGTAACAGCGATCACACCGTATTAACGGCTTCTTCTCTATGATCCAAATAACTAAGAAAAAAAGTCTATCGATTGGAAGCCTGTATTTAGTATTCAATATACGTCAATCAAGATTTTCAGACAACTAGATCATGTAATACTAAGCCGAAACTCCATTATATAAACGGGGAAATGATAAACATCCATATTGAACCTCATATTAAAATGTTGATCGTTCTCAAATTCCTGCATACATTCTGGGTGAATAACGTCTCGGTGGTTGACAAATCAATTGAATTTCCCATTTTTCACATGATGAGCATAGTCATTGGAAAACGCATCTGAATGAAATGCTTTTCCACGTCAAATATTAAAAGGCATAGGACAGCACATTCTCTTTGGACGGAAATTCTTTGCCTGCCGCTCTCGAGCGATGGGATCCAGCAACGTCGTTTGTACCTCGGAGCTCGGGGGTGAACTTTTGTTTGTGTATGTCTGTATTTTTGCCTGTGTATAGAACTGCATATACACTCATAAACTGTGCATGTATGAATGTATGTATGTATGCCAGGGTTCGATCTCCTCCAATTAAATTCTATTGGAATTCGCGCAAATGCCAATACCGGACGGGAACGTTCATTGTGTTGGGATAATGAGGGGGTGCGCTCGGAAGGCGTGCAGCTTAACGGATAGAATACCTCTGCTTGCCTTCTACCACCCTGTGCTGGAATACGTTCATAGTACGTGCCACACAGCTATATGCTATGCTTCAGCTTCACGCTTTCTGCCTACCGTGTACTGGGTATACAATTATCGCTATTTTCGTGATGGCACTTTTGCTATTATTTTACTCAAACCTCAAATCTATTGGCCTGCCACGCGGAAATTCCAAATGTGAGAAACTTCGCTATTGCGAGTTTAACGTGCCAATTAATCTTGAGCTTCATGAGGACTAGGACGTGTAGACTGCACATTTTGGTGAGAGTCATTCCCGGGGAAAATCACACCAAAATACTACGAATCTTGCAGTTCAATCTGATTTTATTTCAAATCACGTTTAACTTTGTTTCTCTGATAAATTACTCGCAATAGAGGCGCTACAGGGCGGGGAAAGAATTTTCTTTGACATCCTTTTATTTTTCATAGGTACCAGGATGCAATTTTATCACTTTTTATAATAAAATCTCTATATATTGTTAGAATAATATGTTACAAATAACACTCATTGATATGCTGGAATAGGTTTCTGTTAAAGGGGTGATCCCGTGCGACAGCCTTTTTTCAAGGTTTATTCGAAATTTTTTGTAGCTAAATTAAAGAACAAAGTACTTCCAAATTTTTACTATATATTTATTCAGTCTTTAGTAGTAACTCTGAATTTTCATATGCAAAAATGTGATCTTGATCGCGAGTTTTATTGAGCGAATGGCAACCATATAAAAAAAAGGGTAGGTAAACGGCGACCATGATTCTGTCAGAGTGGCTTATCCGCAATCAAAAAACAAAATTGGATGTTAATCTATAGGTAGATGGCTGTCGCCGGAACAAAGATTTTTTGGAAATCTTAAAAATTCAATTTTTTATATGCTTTTAAACATTAGGACCCAAAATTTCATGATTTTTCGCGATTATTTTTTTATGAAAAAAAAGGATCAACATTTTTAAAAAATCCTAGTTCCGGTGATAGCCGTACGTGTGCTGAATGTACCGATAAAATTTGAAAGCAATCGATTGAACCGTTTTTGAGAAATCATGGTCGCCAGTGTGAAAAATGTAGGTTCGGGAAAACGCGTTTGAAACTTCCCGTGTTACAGCTGTTACGCCGCTGACTTTAAAGCCAAAACTAAGGAACCGTTACATTCAAACTGAGTGTCAGACTTTCAGAACTGCACCTTAACTTCTTACTACTGTAACTTCCCGACGACTTCGAATTCTGGAAAATTACTTTACCAGTATATTCTATACATAGTCTAGATTGGATTTATGCAACAATAAAAAAATCGATTTTTTGTGATGATCGCGATTTTCGTGATGTCACGTTTACTATTATTTTCCCCACAACCTTGCAATCTATTGGCATGCCACGCGCAAATTCCAAATGCGAGAAACTTTACTGTTGCGAGTTCAACTCGCCAATTAATCTTGAGTTTCACGAGGACTAGGACGTGCAGACTGCACATTTTGTTGAGAGACATTGCCTGGGAAAATTTCACCAAAATAGTACGAATATTGCAGTTCGATCTGATTTCAGTTCAAATCACGTTCAGCTTTGTTCCACTTATAGATTACTGGTGATATACGAGCTACAGCACGCGGGAAAAATTTGCTTTGACATTCTTACATGTAATTTCGTTCTTAAACTTTTTAAAATATGGCAAATTAGATAACAGAAGTCGATTTTGATTCCCTATGCAAATTTTTGTCAAGTTTTTACTTGTGTAATTTTGGAAATGCTTTATTTCTTAAAATTTTCATTTGAAAAAGAGGTTGAAAATTCATCTTTGTAGTTTGAGAATAGAACTATTTGGTGAAAAATTAAACTAGTTAGTTAAAAATTCATCCCTCACGCTTAAAGGTTCCAATAATTGGTCGTGGATGCAACTGTTTGAATGAAAAATAATATTCCTGTTGCGAATTCAACTATTTAGTTACGAATTCATATGTTATTATATGTTTTTTTCGAAAATAAGTACCAGGTACTAGAATGCCACTATATCATTGTTGTATCCTGAAATATCTTTATTCATAAAATATAATTTTTCTCTGTAACATCTTAAAATATACAACATTGCATAGAAGAATTCGATTTTGAGTGAATACATCCTTATCTGACAAAATTTTTTAAATTTTGTATGTAATTTGTTAAAATTCTTAATTTCTGAAATGTTTCATTTTTCGAAAAAGGTTTCCAATTTTGTCGGCGTTTGTATGTATTTTGAAGAACTTTATTGTATCTCAAACTTTTCAAAAATCGCTGTATCAGAGCAATCAATTTTGAGAAACAGTATCTTCAAAACCATATGTGAAGTAATTTGTAGAGTTTACCAAGAACCGAACTTTAGAGAATGGCATCAGCGTCCATGGTTTAATGTCTCTGTTTATTGAAAGAAAAAAGTCTTTAAAAACATGAAAATATACAAGTCATCTGTATCAGAATCGTGTTCAAAGGCCTCAAGCGAGAGAAGTATATATTTTTAAAATCAGTCTGATCGGATCATTGTAAACAGCTACGTAGCAACAGGAAAAAATAGACACAAAGAGGAATTTTCCTTTGTTATAAAACTCTCACTAATGAGCCGATTACACTGATTTTTGCAAAGCATACTTCTCTCATTGCAAGGCTTCTTATACAACTCTTTCAGACAAGTTGAATTTTTTCTAGTTTATGTTTGAAAAGATTTTTTCGAAATTTAGGAAGCACAAAGATTAAGCTTTGCTACCATTATTAAAAGTTCGGTTCTTGGTAAAATCTATGAAATGTTTTGATTTCGTACATTTCGAAATGTTAAATTATTTAATCATGAACGTCTTTTTTTAAGACGTGGATTTGTAAGAGTGATTTATTCACTTCCCATTGACTGATTTGACGAACTGAAAATGTAAGATCTTACATATATTTATGTAAAGTTGTTAATTTTTGTTTAATTATCCAATTTTGTACACTTCCACTTTGAAGTAATATAAAAAAATGGAATCATACAATTTTGAAAGTGTATTCAACAGTATTAAATTTTTGGGTTTGAATGTTTTCTTCTTAAATTTGTCAACTTCTGTTGCCACGAACTAAAAAAGTGTTCAGATTTGTATATTTGAATAGTTTCGAGCTTTTCATCTTTTAAGGTGTCTGTAAATAATAATTGAATATGTATTTTTGTTTCATTTTCTTCCTAATTTTGAATTTGCAAAATTTGTTTGTCCTAAACCTGAAACTGAGTGAGCAATTATTCAGTGTTTAATGTGAAATATCCGATAAAAATAATTTTGAACTTTAGAAATTTTCAACAGATCGAGTTGAAAAAAAATAATCTAAAAAATTTTATTAATTTATGCATAAATTGTTTGTTTTCAATTCCAGTTTCAAAATGTTCCATTTTTAATTTTTAAGCCTGTTATTTCGCTTACTTCAATGAGCAAATTAATTGTTTTCATGTTACAGAAAATTTCTGGATAAATAGTGCTTCAAACAAATCTTTGAGTCAGGGCGGTTGTAGAAGGGATTTTGGATTTTAAAAGAAGTCTGTGGGGATCGGAAAGGGGATTTTAGATTGTAGTCTGAGGGAAGGGACATTCCGATTTTTATCCCGCTTTTTAATTATTTTTTTATCTATTGGTTATTTATTATTGCTTGTTATTTTTTTTTCTAGGTCTTAACATGCTTTTATAGAGTTCAATAGATTAATTTCATCAAAGCGAATAAATATGATACTTAAAATATTGTATTTCAAAAATTACGATTCTTTTCATATAAACGTTAAACAATTTGACAAATCTGTACAATTTATGATTTCCTTTCGTATCACCAGCCCGTCAAATACACAAATCAATTTTTCACAGGGCCTGGTATCATACTGTTATAAAAATTCCCAAAAATTTTGAATTTTTAAAATTGATTTTTTCGTAGTTTTCACGAACTTCAATAAATCAACTTTAACTTTCAAACTGAATAATGTTAAATTACCTTTTTCTAGTCTTCTTCTTACTTACTACGTTTTTGGGAAAAACATTCTGTACAACTCTGCTGGTTACAATTTTTAATGTAAACTTTTGTATGGATGAAACTGATAACTCATTTTTTCTGAGACACAATGTTTTAGACAAATAACCATATCAGTAAAATGTTCACTTAATTTGAAAAATAGAAACAGTCGAGTAGTAGGAAGTGTTTCATTCAAAAAAAGCCATGTTATACTAAAATTCAACAATTTTTAGAAATTTGGTAAGATGCGACAGGAAGCAGAAACTCAATTACAAAACTATTAATGAAATAATTGTGTTTCGTAAGTTCTCAACGTTTTTTACTAAAAATAATGTTCATACAGAAATGTAACGTACAGAAAATTTGAAAATTGTTCATTTTTAAACACTTGTAATGTAAACAGTTCTATCTGATATCATTAAATTTTGTATGTTTTTGATTGGAATCTTTTCAATCGCTAAGATTTTTCACTACAAATTATGGAACATTCCAAAAAAATTTTAATTTTAGATATACGAAACAAAAAGAAATTGCTTGAACGTGCGCTCAGCAAAACTGAAATAATTATTGCATTGATAAAAATGTTTACACAGTAAATCCCAGAGATATTTTTCATCTGAAGTGGGATAAAAAAAGTTGCAAACAATTTACAACTACATATGAAGTTGAAAATTTTATTGTAAATTCTACTCCTAATAAAAATTATCCGAAGTCCGATAATTGTAGTTGTCAATTGTTTGCAATGTTTCCACCCAAATTCGGATAAAAATATATCTGGGATTTACTGTGTACAGAATGACATTTTTTTAAATCTTCCTAGATATTTCAAAACGCACTCAACTATGTTCGGAAGCACACTAAAATACTCGAAAGTTGCAAAACTCTCTCGAAAAGTTGAGAAACTATCTCGAATTTCCATGAATCATCCAAAAGTTTCTCAAGTGCTCTCAAATGTTTCCTAACTTTTTAAAGTATGCTTAAACTTATCAAAACGACTTTGATCAATATAAAAAATGTATAACTGATTCATTCATAAAAATGTGATTTAATATTCTTGACTCAAATATTTCACCAAAAAAATAAAATTGTCACTTTTTATTTAATATTAACACTGACTTGCCTAATTTTTTGTCTGCTTCTATAATGAATCATCATTTACTTTAATATACCCTTCACATAATGACCCTGGGCGACCCTCATTTTTGCTCAAGCAGAAATATTTCTTATAAAACTTTTTTGTGCTGGTAAGATTCAGCTCGAAGGGAGACAAGGTGAGTTTCGAGAAGTATCCATCTTGAATAGACACAAGACCTACGTTTTCATTGGGATAAACCCACGCACATTATTGGATAAATTCGATCACGACGTATTCAGTGACCTTACAAAGAAATATTTTCTTAGGGAGTTTCTTCAGTTTATCTTCCCGTAATAATAGGTCAAAGAAAAGAAATACAGACTGAGAGAAAATAACAGTCATTATCTCAATCAACGAAATGGCACTCAATATTTCTTGTGCGTCAGTTATTGACGTCGTTCGATTCTTAACTTGTTTACTCGCAGAATTGTGATGGTGAATGTAATATATTTCATTATTTTATATTTATATTTAATTAATATTTGAATGTGTGTGTAAAATCATCAAAATACTGCCTCTTGAATACTTGAATTTCATTCGCATGCTCCAGCTAAGAGTCCATTCAAAAACTATGTCACACTGCCGGAGGAGGGATGGGGGGGGGGGGAAGATTTATGTGACGATATTTCATTTTTTAAGTAAAACCTCTAAATTTGTTAGTTTTTATTTCGTATATAAATGACAAGAGCAGATTAGTAAGTTTGATAGTTTCGAACGATGTGGTCGCCAATGGTAGGTTAAATCCAGGGGAGTAAAATGCTTATACCTCTAATAATAGGAGATAAATTATATAGCGAGGTTTATACCCTTATTTTGTGTCATGTAATTTCCCTTATTTTCCTCTCTTCACGCCTTTTTGAAGAATTCCACTTTCTCCTAGGTTTTCAAGAAACTTCCCCTTTCCTCTTTCTTCACTTAAGTGTGAACCGAATTAATAGAAACCATAAAGAGAATCAATTTACTTTTAATAGAAGGTTAATCAATTTGATATAAAATTGGCTATTACATTCTTCGATAAAAATTCATGTTATTGGCTAAAGAATGAACTGTTTTAGTAATGACTGCAATTCGGTTTCTCTTGGGCTGAACATTATTATTTTCACATAAAAATTTAACTAATACATTTTTGGCTGAAAATCGATCGTTTTTAGTTGAAAATTCATCTATTGACTTTTTCATCAAGATTTCATCGTTTTTAGTCAAAAGTTAAACTAATTTGTAGTCCATTCATGTTATTGGTGGATGATTCAACAATTTTGTTGGAAATTTGTGTATTTTGTTGTAAGTTCGTCTTTTTGGGAGAGAATCAAACTTCATGATTGAAAATTCAACTAGTTGGTTGACAGTTTATCTACTCTGTTGAAAGTGGATTTTATTAATTGAAAAGTTAACTTTTATGTTGGAAATTTTAATATTTTTTCACACGATTTGCCTTTTTCGTTTGGAAATTCAATAATTTGGTAGATATTTTTTTCTCTCTTTGGCGGAATTTGCAACTTTTTGGTTAACAATTAATCTGTCTTGATCAATTATCCAAGTAATTTATAAAAAATATAGGATGAAGATTCGACTACATGGTTGAAAATGAAATTGATTGTGTTTGAAGCTTATTCTTTTTTGTTTGATCATTTCGTATAGAATTCAATATGGTACCTTAACATTAATTTTATTTGAATGAATTCATTCCCCTATTTTCTTCAAAAAGCAACCTTTTTTCTTTGTTTTGAAAGCATTTTGGACAGTGGACTCTGCTTAAATATTATGTTTGTATGTTTTGTGTTTCATTGTAGGTACTTATAAAATGTAATCGCAGACTAAATTTTGACTTAAAAAGGGGGAGAGGTAGGGGTTTGTGTTTGTTTTGGAACGGCCTCTTAGGAGGGAAGTGTTACATTCTGCGACTTTACTCCTCTATTCAATTTTTTTTCTCCTTCACTACTTCATTTCCGATTCAATTTTCAAATAAGTTTAGAATGCAAATAATGTACGATGAAATGAACTCATTTAAAGAATGAGTGGTCATGAGAGAAAAATGAAAAACTATTAGATTTAAATAAAAAACCTGTAATAAAGGATTTCAATCTTAAGGATTGGATGATTTTCTATCATAATAAGGCTTTTCCGCTTTTAGTGAAGTGTCTCTAAAAATCGTACCATAAAAGTGCATAGCATGAATTTGTACATAAAACGGATTGTGGGTATTCGTGTTTGTTTTTTAACGGCCCCTGAGGAGGGAGGTGTTACATCCTGCGACTTGACTCCTTTATTTAATTTTTTTACTCCTTCACTACCACATTTTCGATACAATATTTGAATAATTCTAGAATATAAATGAATTGGAATAAAAACAAGCAAACACAAAGAATTAGTGGTTATAAGAAAAAATGAAAAACTTTTAGATTAGAATAAAAAACCTACAATAAACGATTTGAATCTGAGGGATTAAATGATTTTCCATCAAAAACTTGTACCATAAAATTACATTGCATACATTTTTACATGAAACGAATGGTGAGTATTTGTTTTTTTTAAACAGCCCCAGAGGAGAGAGTTCTGGACCAAGATTCCTACCTTGACGACTTCAAACCCGTATTAAAGATGTAGTGGTTAATGTCCATGCTAAGCTTCTAGAATCTTCTCGGAGGGTCTTGATAACATCGTCAAGAATATTCTAGAATCTTAGCATGGACACGAACCAATATAGCTGTAGAATGTTCCTAAATTATTTAAAGTAAGTTTCTTGATCTTAATAATATACCTGCCTCTTTATCTTGAAATTCTAGAAGGTTCTAGACTGCAGAATAATGTTTTTTACGAATAATTTGCGCACTAAATGAATAAAGACAAGGCTTTTTCATCAAAAGTATCATCTATAAGGAAGAAATAAATCAGGGTTATGGAAAAAACAGAATGTCATACATAGCTCTGTATATCAAAGATCTAAGCATTCTACCTAAATATTTATATATAAGGAAAAAAGAAATCATCCTTGTTTTCATGATAGAAAAAAAACCTTAGAACTGTTCACCTAAATTCGGCTGTCCCAATTAAGTAATATAATTCTGCAATGTCATCAGGACGCTAAGAAAACAGTCTAGAAGCTTAGCACGGACTCAAATCACTACAGCTTCAGAATGATCTTGAAGTCGGGAGGGTGAGAGTCTTCATCCAGGAAGCCCCCTACCTATCTACTAAGTAGTTTAAAAATGTGTGATTATAAATTTTTTAAAAGAATTATTAGGTGAAACAAAAAGAAACTATAATGAACGATTTAAATCTTAAGGATGAGATGATGTTCCACCAGAATGAAACTTCTCGTTTCCAGTAAAGTATCTCTACAACTCGTACTAGAAAAGTACAAGTACTTACGTATATAAATTGCGGGGGCAGATTAAGTTTGATCGTTTGGAATGATATGGTCGCCAATGGTGGGTTAAATCCAGAAGAGTAAAATGCTTACGCCTCTAAGAATAGGAGACAAATTATATAGTGAGGTTAATACCCTTATTTCACGTCTGCGACATTGCAAGAAGTTCAATTTCTACCCCGACGGAGGAGGCTAAAACCGGAAATACCCTCATAGTCAGAGTATGTAAGTCGATGATACTTGAAATAGTATGCGAAAGTACGCTTCCTTCCGGAAGTTTTCGGCTGATAAGAGGTAACGGCTCTAATATCCCAACAAGTATTTGCAAACTCTTTTGCAAGATCTTGAGCACATACGTGAAAATGAAAAATATTCTCGTATCATATATCAGCGAGATTGCTGAAACTAATCAATTACGAGAGAGTCATTGTGGCTCAGATAGTATCGTGACTCTTATGTTCCAATACTGCAGCCTTGGTAACCACGCTGGCGCGGGTTCGATTCCCAATGCAGGAGGTGAGGCTGGATGTTTTTTCAGGAATTTTCGCAACTATAAAAATTCAATAATTCAAACAAACAAAAAGTCAAGTATAGGCTGTAATTAGTATAGGCAAATTGCAGTAGATATTATATTCATTTGACAACTTAATTTTCTCTGTCTTCAATTTAAGTTATGCTAAGGGCAAATGATATTCTTTAACCTCACGATTCAGAGTTCATTTAATGTATTATTTTCCACCATTTCCTGTTTAATCTGAAATAGAGAACAAACACGCACGCATTCTAATTTTTGAATTGAAATATACGATAATATTATTGCAAACTTCCCCTACTTCATAGTACCTATTATCTAAAACGAATCAAAGTTATGCAAGGTAAATTTTTTTTATAATTAATAAACATTAATATCTTAACTTCAGAATCAATACATAATGTTTGTGTATAGATAATTAAACATTGCATTTTGTTCGAAAATACCAAATTTCGAAATTGTAAATTTAATTTTCGAAGTCAAATGATTTTCGATTATCAATAAAATGTTTAGAAAATAAACACTAATATAACAAGAAACGTTCAAGGAAACGTCAATAATACCTAAAATTGTAAAACTTCATTGAAATCTATACAGATTTGCGGTGAAAATGCGCGCGTAACCTACAATTGTTTAAAATTTTCGTCTATTATAAAATCTGATGGTTGTGTATTAAATGTACCGAATTCAGGTATGAAACGCCCACAAGATCAAAAATTATGAATTTAACAAATCTTATGATCTTTTCAGATTAAAAATACCAACTTTTAACGAAAAATACTAACATAACATATCAAACAATTGTTCAAGATGTAAATTTCCTATCAAGCCTAATGGTCTTTATTTGAAGTAACTGACTTCTGATGGAAAATGTTCACATTATGTTAAATTGTTTCAAAATTGTCAATATTCATAGAAATCTATTTAAATTTCGATAATTTAGGATAACCGCAAACTTAACCTACAGTTGCAGAAGAACTTATGTCTTTTTCGGAATCTAATTATTTTTTACTCAAAATATCGATCTTTAGTGTCAAATTCCAACATAACCTCAATTTGATAAAAAGTTTCGAATCTTCTTTGAAATCTAATTTTAAAAAACTATATTACCAATATAACCTGAAATTGTTTAGAAAGTGAAAAATCTCATGATTTTTTAATCTAAATTTCAATTTCCGACGAAAAATTCTAATAACATAAATATTTTAAAAATATATAAAATAAAATACTACAATGCAAAGCCATTCAAAGTTGTAAATTTGGTTATTTCAAACAAAATCATTAGATATAATTCTGAAGATTTTTATTCACAAATTTCATTTTCAGTTATAGAAAAATTTTGCATATTCTTCGAAATATTATAAGTTTTTATGAAGGACGCCAATAACTTTCGACAAAAAACACTAACATAACAGAAAATTGTTCAGAATTGTAAATCTTCTTCTGAATCTAACAAAATTTATGTTGGTTCTGAAATACCAATTCTTGGTGCAAGACGCTAACGTAACCTAAAATTGTTCAAAAAATTACGTACCTTTAAAACCTATTCATTTTTGTTCAAAGATCTCAATTTTGTCTAAAAAAACGTTAACAAAACCAAAAAAAAACATGAATCGCAGCAAAAATTTTAATCTCCGAAGTATAATTTTTATAACTAATTTTATAATTTTATAGAAAAATATCCCTTTCTGGTGTAACACTCGAAAAACCTCGAATTGTTCAAAATTAGGAACAATTATCATTTTTGTGGAAGAATACTAATTTCTGGTGAAAAAATAACATATCCTAAAAATATTAAAAATTTTGAGTCTTCTTCGAAACTTTAAGTTTTTATATTCAGATACTCTTTTTGCAAATACAAATTTTCAGCGCAAGGCACTATAATAAAACATTTGTAATATTTTCGATAATTCAGTAGATGAATGAAGATAACTTAAGGTATGAAAAAAATTCAAGTAATCAAAAGCCAATCAGAGTTTCAAGAAAAATGTTTTCGAGATTTCCGAGACAAATCATTACACCACTTTCTTGAATAGGATTAAATATCCTGTTTCAATAATGAGAAATTAAAAAAGATATCTCCGTTTATGATGATCTAAAAGCCGTCGAGTAATCAGAGAGAAGGCCATTTGCCTTTAATGAGCATCTTCTGAAAAATGTCTTAAAGCAACTTTTACTTTACGAACAAAAATATAACCTGGTGAGACAGTGGTGAGAAAATATATTTTCTGTCATTTCGCAGAAATTTAATGTGATGTATAACACTAGGTAACACGATTTTGTTTATCATCAATTAATGAGACATTTTAGTACGTTTTTTCAGCAGAATATTAACCTGAAGACGAAAATGTTCTATCCTTTCATGTTTTTCAGAAAAACAGATTAAAAAGTTTTATGTGATATTGAAAACTACCGGAATCAGCGCCTCAAAATCCATGAAGAAATTCCAGAAAAACCGAAGAAATACAAATTTTATACAATTTTGTAACTTAGTATAATTGCGTTTAAAAGTAAGGAGATGTCAGTAATTTGTGATGTTCTAGAGTACCATTTGAACACAATAAAAAATATAATCGTTTCATATATTTTACTTTAGTAACAGTCTTTGATAATTGCACATTTTTCAACAGAACTCATAATAAGCAAACTCGGACTGTAATAATTTCATGAAGTTTATGTAATTCAAGCTACATAATGGCCAACGTAAACAGGGTAGTAAAAGCAAGTTTGCATGAATAATTCCTATTTGCAACAATAACAAATTTATATAGTAGCACTCTAGAGTTCTGACATTCATGATATTTTGATCGTGTATTATATAGAGCAATTTAAAATGTATTAATATACAGATGAATAATTAACAATAATTCTTCTTCTGTATTGTTTAATTTTGTATAAAACTTAAGATCCTCTTAGAATTTTTTTATTTCTCACAATTTTCACTGGAATAATTTCGTTCAAAGTAATTACTGGCTTTATTTCAATGGAGAAGCTTTTGTGCTTCTTCCTCACTTGATTGCTACACGAAATCTCAGATAAGTCAAGGTTGAGTGATGATAGTGTAGTGTAAGAGGCAACAATAATCTCTATAATGTTAGGGTCGGTTTAGTACTCATCGAGATAGTAATACCATTAGAGGAGGAACTTTACAAATATTATCTGTAATCAAAATTTGTTTCTTCATTTTATAAAGAAATATTATCTTTCCATTTAGTTTTACCAGGCAATGAATAATCATTTTTCTGATTGAAAACAGAAAAATAGAGAAAAACATGAAGATTCCTCAATCTAGATTGATTCATGAAGATTCATCAAAATTTTTTCAAGAATAATTTTACATAGTACCAGGAGCCATTAGCATAAGTATTGGTAGTATCCATTCAAGCATTCTGCATTGGTTTAAACAATTAAATCGGAATAGGTACACAATTTCGAGAGTTTATTATGAATAATGTTTTTCTTCAGTTTTTGTAAATATCTAAATGTGTCAAAATATTACTATTTTCCTGTCAAATTGAATAAATGTTTTTCAATGTGTAAAAGTATATGAATTTAAATAAAAATTAAAAAAAAAATTATTTATATGTAGATATGTATATATATATTATATATATATTTATATTATAATTTAAGTTCAATTTTGAACCAAAAATGGAAAACTTGAATATTCCGTTAAAAAAATTAATTCTTGAAAAACAAAAAACAAACAATTTTCAATTGAAATGATGAATCTTTAACTGGAATAGTGAAATTTTCAACCAAAAAATGAATTTGAAATAAAATGATGAGTTTTCAACTGGCATAGTAGAATATTCAACGAGAAAAGATGGATTTTTGAATGAAAAATATCTATTTTTATCCAAAAATAGGACGGAAAATATGAATTTCCAGTTAGAATAATGAATCCTCAGCAATAACAAGAATGAATTTTCAACAAAATAGTATAACTTTCAACCTAGTAGTTTAATTTTCATGAAAAAAATGAATTCTCAACTAAAAACGTAATAGTGGAGCAAAAAAGATTTTAATTTGGAATAATAAACAGTCAAATTTCACGAAGGAAGACGAATTTCCAATAAAACATTTGCATTTTTGACCAAACAGATTAAATTTCTACCAAGAAAGACGAATTATCCAGAAGAGTGGAATTTTTAATTTCAAAATATTTTACGGTCGAGTGAGAAAACATTTTTCCACCAAACTGTTGAATTTTCAAACAAAAAGGGGAACTTTCAACCAGGAAGATTAATTATCTACCAAGGAAGATTAATTTTCTACAAAATACATGAATTTCCAATCAAACACTGGCATTTTCCACTCAAAAATGTCATTTTCATCCAAAAATAGAATAGCTAAATTCAACACAAACGATTAGATACAAAAATTAACAGTTGCATTTTTACAAAAAAAAAATAAATAAATTTCTACTAAAGAAGAATTATGAACTAGAGTTGAATTTTCAACTGCGAAGGATCTTGCAGTCAGGAGAAAAAAAATCTTGACTAAACTGCTGAATTTTCAAAAAAATGTGTTAGTTTGGAAAATAAAATGTGAATTTTTAACAAAATACATGAATATTTAACCAAATACTTAAATTTTAACTCAAAAATTTAATTTTCATCCAGGAATAGAATAGCTTTTTCTAGAGAAATCCTTTTTCAATAAACAAGAAAAAAGGGTTTTCAACAAAATAGTTAAATCTAAGAATATAAAGCTACATAATTCACGTATGAAAGGTCATTGCTATTTATAGTTATATTACAATTTAAAAAACATTTGAGCACGCATTCGAAAAAATTTGCTCACATTGAAAAGGAATGCCTGGCTAAATTATCTGATTGTTCTATATTTTTGAATATGAAACTAGTGAACGTAAAATAACTAATGATACGAGCATAACTGAAGAAAGGTTTTTTTCGAATTTTTATTTGAAAAAGAAAGATGAATACCCTTTTCAAACTTGTATTTTGGTCGCGTTATACCATCAGCGGGGTGCGACGTGACACACTTTCAATATTTGTTTAGTAAGCTGGAGGTTCATGCTTTTTCTTTAAAATATCATTAATTATTTTTATTGATTTCATAAAACTGACACTGGTTTTTTCTTGGAGTTTGAAAGCGTATGACGTCACACTACGTGTTACGAGCTATGGGGGCGCAACCTGTTTCGTTTAAAATAACGTCATTTCCGGTCAATATTTTATCATTTTTGAATTAATTAATTCAAATTATTGTCTGAACAGAATTAGGATTTAATTGCACATTCAAATTCTTTGGGAGATACAGCTTATAAGAAACTTAACTTTAAGCAACAAATTTTTTTTGTAAATGACCCTATTCCATGTTTTCCATGTGAGTAAACACCGTGTATTAGGTTCAACATGTTTTCTATTACTATATTTGAAGCTGATTAAGCATAGTAATAAGATCGTTATTTAAATGTAAACAATTTCTTCTGATTTATTTGCAGCTAATTTGTATTTAAAATTCAAAGTGGAGAACTGTAAGCTTTACAAATCAGAAACAAATTTGAAAAAAAAGATAATAAAGAAACAGTTAACAAGTTAAGCGTTCTTCGATTGAAGAAAGTAAAGTTTAGTGCGAAAGTGAGCGAAAGGCTTTCTGATTCCATGAATTCCGTGTATATTCTCGGCCGGGTAGAGCAAAGAATCGCTGGAGGGGTCGAAACTTTACTACTTTCTATTTACCTCGGACGGGAAAAAGAGCGTAGGAATTCTCTCATTGAGCGGCGGTTAGCAAGTTTTATGAGTTCCCTTACCGGCTCGAGCAAAAAGGGACAAGGAGAGCTGAAAAGGTTAATCTGTTTTGTGTTTATCGCAAAACTTAAATCCACTGGCGTTCCGCAATTTAGGTTATTACGTTATTCAGCCCAAATTTTTCGCGCTTATCTCGCTGACGTTCATAAAATCTCGTCTCATAAAAAGTGTATGAAAAAACTCAAAAAGATTGCACGACCATTTGCTTCCACTTAGTAGAAAAAATTTTACGTTTTAGTACTCTTAGTTGATTAAAAGTTCCAGGCTTTTAAAAATTTTAAGTTTGTAAGATGCCGTTCAAAAACTACATCACACTATTTTAAATACTGTTTCCACCCCTCGCCTTCCTTCGCCACAGAGGTTCACGCAAAACTTGACACCCCCCCCCCCTCCCCCGGGGTTTCGGCAAAAATACGAACACCCTCACCCCCCTTTAAGCCAGAATATTTTCTTCAGTTTCATTTAATTAATGGCTAAGATAAAAAACACACCAAAAAAGTAATATAATATTTTAATAGACTTTACAGCCCAAAATGTTCTCAAAACAGGGACAATAGGGTGATTTTTCGCAAAATAGGGGAATAATAGGAAATTAAATTCTTCTGTATGAAATTAATGTATAAGTACAATATTGAATTTAGTAAAAAGTGCTCAAGATTTCAAGTTGGAATATATTACATTTTCAACAAAAATAGTGTAATTTTCCACCAAAAAAGTTTAATTTTCTACCAAAAGAGAGAAATGAAACAAGTTGAGTTTTCAAGCTCAAAAGTCGAATTTTTTGCAAAAAACTTGATCTTCACACCCGAAAAAATGAATTTTTACACAAGAGAAATCATCATTTATCCAAATAGTTTAATTTTCAACAATAAAAGACATTGATTCCAAATGAAACAATTGATTTTACACTGACAAAGAATTCAAACTGGTCGAATTCTTGAACAAAAAGGTTTAATTTCAAGAGAAAATGATGAAATGAAAGATTAATTCTAAAAGAAAAATATAATAGTGGATATTTCAATCAAAATAAGATTTTATTTTTAAATATAAAACAGTCAAATTTAACTGAAAGAAGATCAATTTTTAGGGAAAATGTAATAGTTGATATTTCCAACAAAAGTTTTTTCAATTTGGAAAAAAATTACATTCAGGCGAATAGAAGAATTTTCAACAAAATAGTTGAATCCGCAACCAAAATGTCAAAATTTGAAGAAAACAGTTCAATTTTCAATCCCCAAAGATGAATTTTCTGTCAAACTGTAGAATTTTTATGCCCGAGATAAGAATTTTCAACAAACTAGTTATTTTTTAACAAAAAATGGAATATTTTAATTTTTTGTAAAAAAATTAGTTTAAAAACAGAAAAAACGAATTTTTAACAAAAGAGCTGAATTTTATATCAAGAAAATGAATGTTCAACAAATTAATTCAACTTTTCACAAAAATAGATAAATCTTCAATTAAAAAAGTGTAACAGTTGAATTTTCAACTAAAAACTATCGATCTTCAGCCAAAAATGGACTATATAATTTTTAGTCGGGAAAATTAATTCACTAATGAAAAATGAGTTTGTAATAAAATAGTTAAATCATTACCACACAGTAACATTTTTTAACAGAAGAGATGAACTCTAAAGCAAAAATATTATACTAGACTTCACAGTTTAAAAAAATTGACTTTGAACGAAAAAAAGTTGAATTTTCTTATTAAGTTCTTATAATTCAGTTTGCAATTGTAAGAAAAAAACGATTAAAAGGACAAGTTTTTTTTAAAACAGAGGGGGGGGGGGTGGAGGAATTCTTTAGAAGAGAGCAAAAGAGAGGTTAGGGGGAAGAGTGTGAAGTCTGTATTTAAATGTTTTACTTGCAAAATATAATTACTATTTTACATTCTTTTCAGTCAAAGTTTACCCAGTCAAGTCTTTGAAACAAGAAAAAAAAGTTCACGAAAAAATCAATTACACTCTGAACTTCTTAGGACATCATGAAAGAACTATTATTTTATTTATTTTTTAAACGCGCGACTTTTAGTGAAACACTTTGCCAAAATCTAGAAAAGTTTAATTTTCTATCATTATCACTCATTAAATTAAAGAATGAATGGGATTGGTATCAAAAGGTTTTAAATGGATCTAAGAGAACACGAATGTTCTCCTAAGTCCGTGCAATGGACTAATCAATGCACTGATTTTGAAACCCCAGTACGTGCGCTTGAATACGAGAATAGGAGAGGACGAATTTACATGCCCACTCACGGATGAGTGAGTATGTGATACGTATACAAATTTTGAATGGACCACTGATCCGAATATGTGCCACAATTGAAAAGAACAATACGTTTCTCGGCGATTACAGTTTAACTTTCATTTTTTATTAAAAATTAAATATAATAGTAAGGATAGGGAATAACATTGTTGCTTTCAAGAATAAGTCCAGAAAGCGTTTCAAAAGTTCACATAATTCAATCCAGTACGTAATTCTATGAAGCGTGCTCGATTTTGAATTGAGGCGGGAATTTTCAGAATCAATTTCCACAATTTCACATTTGACTAAATGTCTAAAGTTTGAAAGACTCAATGTTTCACAAATACATTAGAGCAAAAATAAAAGAGGGTTCGTGAAATAGATCATTGGTCGACGGACTGTCAACAGATCGGCGGGTATCAAATATCAAAAAGCACAAACAGAAAAGAAAAAAGTAAGGGCCTTTGACCGTTACAATCTGCGTTCACTACTAAAATTCTTGATATATAGTTTTACAACATAGATTTTCTCAATTATTCCACAAATCAATTACATTTTTTGTGTAACTTGTATCATGAAGGATGATAATTAGGAATTTTTCAATTTTTTGTTGCAACACAAAATCTTCCATCTCCTTTTTCAAAACTAAGCTTTATTTTTCTTAAATGTTGAATTTAAATTTGGTTGATCTATGATTTTCTACACTGAAAATTCAAATTTCATAAAAATCTGAATTTATTATTCTATCAAAGAGTAAGAGGATGAAAATATTTCAGTGACAAATCTGATGCTGAATAATTTGAATTGCTACAGAGAACGACCAACCGAATTCCTTGCAAAATGAAACTGCATTATCTCTAGGCCTCACAAATCCCAGTGTAGCTTTTATGACCTAATTATCTAGCCTTTAATTATCTGCGCTATATAGCGTCCCACAATTATTCGAAATATTCTCGAGCTCACGATATTGTACCTAGAGCCTCTAATTACTCTCGGTATTTTTTAGTAGGTTCTTGATGAACAGAAGAATGTGTTATCAAAAAACGACACTTTTCTATGTTCGAAAAATGTAGGCATGCATAACATGTATAAAAAGGAGAATATTATTTCATCTAAGCTCCAGGGATCTCCCTCGGGTGCAACAATTTTCTGAGCTTACACAAGTATTATATGATTATGTTTCTATATAGGGGAGAGCGGGCATCGTTATTACACGAGGTAAATTGTCTTGAGGCTGTTATATGTCAGCTTCTCGGTTTATTCAAGACTATTTTAACCTTAGTTGTTGAATAAGTGGAAAAACCCAAGTCGTAATATAATTTGAATCATAAACTATGTTAAACATATATAAGAACAGCATAAAAAATATTATACAGTATGTTATTCCATATTTTCCAATTTGAAAATAGCATGAGCTGCGTATTTTTTTTAAGGCTTGCATATTTAAAATCAATTATTATTCTTTCATCAATGCTTGTGTTATTAATTCTATATGGGCTACAATAAAATGACGACGAAATTGAAATGTAAAAAATGCTATCATTTCTAAAAAAACCTTCCATTCTCTTTAAAAGGATAATTTTTTTTTCCACAAATAATTTTCATAAAATAAATGCCTCTTTCTCCACATTTTTCTTCTACTTGTGAATGATTTCAGATAGATACACATCGAAAGTGTTAAATGAATGAAGGACTACGTACATGATTATCCCTGGACATTTCGAGGGGCATGTAGTTCACCCAATCTATAAAGTCACGTGTCGATGTTTATTTTGAACTTATTCGCAAACCAAAAAGTCAAAATGGATCAGGATGCTGCAGGATGAAAATATAGTCACACAGTCCAACTTTCCACTGTACTGAAATAATTAAATTTGCAGCGCCATTGAAAGTTTTGAAAAAATGTTTGCCGGTTGAATGGAACACTGACACCTTCTTGGAGGAAATCGCGCGCGGAACTAACACCTCACGCGCGGAACGGAGCGGTCCAGAATCCCTCACAGCAGCCGGAAGAGAAGCAGAGCACGCGCGAAATTCCACCCCGTTCCTAGATTCTCTCCCACTTTGGCCTCATCACCCGACTACCCGACCATCCAACCACCTACCCCTCCAATAATCCCCCAACGCACCCCTTTCATGCCGCCACTGCCGCGCCGCCGCCGCCGCTCATATAACTCCGACGCCCGGCATCTCTACTCGCATCATCAGTCCTTTTGTGACCAAAAAGGTTGCGAGGGGTGAAACTCAGACCCACTAATAATTTTCGAACAATCTGGACCTCTACTAAAAGTTGCTGACGTGTAACATAAGGCGTTTCACGTTAACAGCTTCGTTTCTATCCCTGCTATACATGAACAAAACGGACGGTTTCCACGGAACGATTTATGACATGAGGATGTATATTAGGGTGGGTCATAAAAAGTTTTAGAAATAAAACGTATAATAATTTTGTTTAAAGAAGCCTTTATCGATATGCTTCAATGAGTAACAATAAATTTATTCCTGAAAAGGGGGCTTGCGCTAAGATTACGATATCTGTGGCAAAAAAGTTTTTGAGCGGATTCATATAGTATTTTTTTGTGAAATACGAATGTGAACCTTCTAAATCAATATTCCGAATACTTTCAGAGATATCAATTTGTTATTTTTTTATTTACTTAATTTCCGGATATTGATTTCGATAGGAGATTTTGAAAGAGAAAAACAAATCAAACAGTTTTATATCGATATCTCAATTAGATCTCGAGATTTACTACGTACTACGTGGAGAGATCTGAAACAGTATGGGAGGGGGATTAAAGAATGTTGGGAGGGGGGTGTCGTCAAAGTCACTTTACACCTGAGAAGGGATATGAGAATAGTACAGGACCCCTAGGAAGGGAAAAGGTGTTGCTAGGGTAGGTGTGGCTGAAGGGTGTTCGTTACCAAAGCACCCTAAAACCGAGAAAGTTTAAAAAAATTTGGGTCCCCCTGTTAATGGAGAAGGGGAAAGGGGTAGGGGTGCATTGCCGCAGTTCTTCTTTCTTGAAAAGGGATATAGAATAAATGATAGGACACCCCTAAATAGGGGGAAGAGTGTCTCCAAAATCACTCTACCCCTGTAGTAGAAGGGAAGGGTAAGGGAACCCTTGAAAAGGTGAAAGTTTGTGGCGGGAATTCGGATTTCGGTGAAGTGACGCTGCTCCCCAGAAGGGATATGAAAAGGAGGGCTGGAAAGAGAAAAGGGTATAGCTGGGGGAGGGGGGTCGCCGAAGTCCCTTTACCCCTAAGAAAAGATTTGAAAAATTGGGGGACCCCTGAAACTGAAAAAGAGTTTGGAGGGTATCGCCAAAGACTCCCTGCCCAGAGAAGAAATATAAAAACGGGGGGACCTCTGAAAATCGGAAGGGTGTGGCTGGGGGTATCTATGGGTTTATCGCTCAAGTCAATCTCTTTCATAAAAGGGTTATACGGAATTGGGAAGGCGGATAGGTGTGCCTGGTGGTGGGTATCACCCATTATACCCCCTGGTGGGTTTGAAACCGGGGGTGGGGGTTCTGAAATAATTTTAATATACAAATATTGATATCCCGAAGTATATTCGAGATATCGATTCAAACGTTGCAGATTCGTATTTGCCACAAAAAATTATATCGATATTGGGTTATCTCGCGCTTCGAGATCGGATGTTAATTCTTTACACCTGGAATTTCCTGGAATGCTGAAATGAAACTAGAGCAAGAAAATCTCTTTTAGATCCCAGTTTTTCTATGCATCTTCATATTCTAGATTTTCAGCGTAATGAAGTATAATTCAAGATTAAATTGTTCAAAGCGTTGTTGCGCCAAAAAAAGGAACTTTTTCCATTGAACGTATATCGCTTCTTTTTGTATAATATTGGAATTTCCGAGTTTTGCATAGCAATTTCAATGAATAAATTTAAAGCGACAAGTTCTCTCGAAAAATGGTTCTGAGAAATTTTTTTAGAATTTTTGAAAGCTGAAATTTCTTCAAAATCTTTTCCCCGTATTTCACGTCGTTTGGCTAAAAATTTGAATATTCGATTTCTGTATAGGGTTTTCAATTGGAAAATCATAAAAGTCAGTCAAAGAATGCTGGTTAACAAACTTGTTCTTTCTCTTAGGAGGAAGAAAGTGCACCAGAGCTAGATTTTATCCGTGTATTTTTGCCAAATTTATCGTGATTATGGACGCATGGACGGACGGACAGACAGACGTCATCGTCGAAACTTTATTTTCGGCTTGAGGGAGTTCAAAACGGGAGACCCATTCAAAAACTAAGCTGTGAAATTTCGGACGATTCTAATATTTTCTTAATCATAAATTATGAGAATGTAAGAATATACATATTTCGAAAACTATTCGAGTAATCAACTGAAAAGATTCAGAGTCGTGTCTCATGTGAAAAATACTACAGGAATGCGCATTGAAACTTTTCGCCATGGACATCATAATCTCCACGTGGTTGCAAGAAAATATATTAAGGTACGTCGAGAGAACAAAATTATGGAAATTGAAATTGGAACAGTGTGGTCAATTTTTTTTATGTTTTTGGAGGTCTTAACTGTCTGCCCAAATTCTTACAGCTTTCTCATTAACGTTCTCGAGGTGAATGAAAAACTGTGTTTTGGCGGTAAACGATATTTAAAACATCTGAGAGCTTTTAACTTATTAAAATACACGACGTAAAATATTTAGGAATCTTTGTATAAAAAAAAAATAGCAGGTTTTCCAATAAGTCATTTTCGCACTTTTGAATAAAAAATAATTTAAAAAGAATATGAAAATAATTATTTTCAAAACAAGCTCCCTTCTTTTTGTTGATTCTTTAGATTTTCCTAATTTTTTCTAGTACATTTTTACCAGTTTTGTATGTCAAATCTCAATATAGGCGTCGGCGGGGAGGGAAGTGTTCAACTCAAATTTGAACTATACTCTCTAGTTTTCACCATGCAGAACATTGATCCGGAGACCCGTTGCTGCTTTCACGCCTCTGGTCAGTTTCCCTGATCAGAGCCATTCTTCAATTAGGGGAAACTGACGAAAGCCCTATGAGGTACACAACTAAATTAGTACACGACGTTGACGAGTGAATAGTGTAATACATGTATTAAGTAGTATAGATCAACGCATTTTTAACCAATGATAGTATGCGGGAAGGGTAATAAATCGGAAGGCCAGAGTAAGTAACACAGGGAGACGATTATTTAAATTTTTGACTATCACTTTTGCTTCCACTTTTTTTATACTAACGTCGTTTGTCTTTTTTTATACTTACGTCAATTGTCACAACAATTTGAAAAAAAAAAACATTTAATGTGAATTTCGAAAAAGTGAAAGTGAAAAAGCTACATAATCGCCCCTAGATCAATGAATAGTCAGCCAATAGGTAGAGAGATAAGGTGAAGAGAGTTATAAATAGACACGGAAGTACTTCATGTAAGCGTATAGTCAGGCATACCGGTCAGTAGTGCATGTCAGAGTTTAGACAGACGCACAAGAAATAACTAGGGATTTAATTTCGTTCCAGGTTATTTTCATATAAACTTATTTTTCACTTCAGTTATGTTCGCTCTGCTGGTCAATTCCAAAATTGAAAAACAATCAAGTTGTCTTCAATATTCATACTGCCCAATATGAACCAATTATGGTTTAATTTTGTTGAAGTACATTTTGACACCGTTTTTTTGTTCAAAATGGAACTTGTTTTTTCTGTGTTTAGGAAAGTATTAGAGAACGTCAAATAGTCAGAAATTTGAATGGTGTGAAAAGAGAGGTAAGTGTATCAGGTCAGTAGTACAGAGCAAACTTTAGTCAGCCATTTTGGGATAGTATAGGATAGTAAAAGGGGCCCAATTTATAGGCTACTATACAATCATACAAGAGACCTTTTAAGTATTATGTAAGGTAAATTTCCACGAGTTTTGACTCCCAGCTACCTGCCACCCCCGAAGGAGAACTAGTATATATAGGGCGGAATAGTCAGCCACATTGTAAGTAGTAAAGGTCAATATATAGTCAGGAAATTGTTTGGTAGTATAGGTTCAAGTATCTGTTCAAAAACCTCGTCACACTGCCAGGGGAGAAGCCTTCATTCAGAATGTGATATCACAGATAACAAATATAAATGTGAATAACTAATTTTCGAAATTCGTAGAAAAGTTCACATTCTTTTGCCTATTTCTCTCTTTTTTCGTTTTTTAAAAAATTCCTCTTTTACCCCTGTTTTCACAAAACTTCTTTTTCTATTTTTTTTTTACTGAAATTCGAACTGAATTAACAGAACCCAATGAGAAAATCTAACTACTTTTCGTCAAAAGTTAATTCTGTTTAATTGATAAATCACCTAAATGTAAAAAGTTTAACTACAGACTTTGTTAGAAATTCATTATGTTGGTTGAAAATTGAACAATTCTTTCATAGACTCAACTATTTTGTTGGAAATTCGTTTATTAATAATTTGAAAATAAATTTTTCAATGTGAAAATTCAACTATTCCATTTTCGGTTGTAAATTGATCTTTTTCAGTTGAAACTCCAACAATTTGTTTGAAAATTGATGTATTTTGTTATGAATTCGTCTTTTTTGGTAGAAAATTATTATTCTTAATTGAAATAGTTTTTAAGAAACTTACACTTATCATTCAAAATTTTACTATTTGTTTGAAGATTTTTTTATTTTTTTGAAAATTCGTTTATTTTGTTCTGTGACATTTTTACTGTTTTCTTGAGAAAATCATAATTTTATTGATCCAATTATTTAAATTATGATGAAGAATTTTTGTATTGGCATTAGGGTCTTATGAGTATATTTAATTAAAAAATGTGCATTTCATGAAAGTTTATTTGGTAAAAATTTACTTTTTAACTGAAACCTGAGCTATTCTATTTTTGGTTGAAAATTAATCGTTTTTAGTTGAAAATTCAATGATTAATATTTTCACTGAGAATGTTCACGATTAAAAATTCAACTGCTTCGTTGAAAGCTGAACTTCTTTGTTGAGCATTTACTTTACTGATTGAATATTTTCTTGAAAACTATTTTCTTGAAAATTTGCCCTTTTTGGGCTGAAAATTCATATTTCCGAGTTGTGAATGCAATTACTTTCTGGAAAATTCGCCTTTTTGGCTTGAAAATTCATCTAATTTCATATAATTTCATTTCTCTTTTGCTCTTTCTTTGTTGAATTGAAACTGTTTGCTCAGCAATTAATCTGTTTCACTTGAAGGTTTATTCATTTGGCTGCATGTTCGTATTTTTTGGTTTAATTAACCTGCTCTGGATTGAAATTTTTTTTTTGAAATATCAACTATTATGTTTTTCGTTGAAAATTCAAATATTTTATTAATAGTTGGTTTTCTTTGTTAAAAATTCATTTCTTCGTTGAAAATTAATATTTCAGTTGAAAATTCAACTGTTTCGTTGAAAATACAATTATTTTGTTGAAAATTACACTATTGGCTTGATAATTTGACTGTTTTTTTTTTTGTTTGCTTAAAATGTATACAATTTTGTTGATAATCAATCTATTCAGGTTGAAAATTCAACTATTTGGTTAAGAATTCAACCATTTTGTTAAATATTCAATTGTTTCCTTAAATATTCGTCGCTTTTGCTCGAAAGTTCCTCTTTTCCATTATAAATGCAACAGTTTAGTTATTAATTAATTTGTTTATTGAGAATTGAACTATTTGGTTAAAAATTCATCTTTGAAGGTCAAAAATTCAACAATGTGGTAAAGATTCAATTATTTTGTTCAAATATCACCTGTTTTTGTCTTTTTTTTTAATTTAACGGCATCGTTGAATATTCAACTATTTGGATTGAAGATTTGTCATTTTTGGATAGAAAATTAATCGTTTTTGTTAGAAAAGTTCTTAGTTGAAACCTTAGCATTCTTCATTAAAAATGCAAGTGGCTTCTAAGAAATTAGTTTCATGGTTTGAAAATTCGACTATTTTGTTAAAAATGTAACTATTTGTATATAGTTAAAGTAAATTCACTCTCATTTCAAAATTTGACGGTTTTGCTGAGAATTCGTCTTTGTAGGTTGGAGATTCAACTACTAGGTTGGAAAATTGTAATTTTGGCTTGAAATTTCAACATCCAACTTTCTAGTTTGGAAAATCAACTCTTTCGTTGAAAACTCATCTCTTATGGTAGAAAATTAATCCTTTTTTGTTCTTGTTGAGAGTTCAACTATTTTGCTGATGATGGAATATATTTCGACTTGAAATTTCAAACCTTTCATATTGAATACAATATGGGACGTATACTGTGAAAAAAGCTGCCGTTACCTTGAAAGAGAAATTAAAATCAACTGTGATTTCACCTTCAAAGTTACTGCAGCTTATTTTATATTGTATGCAATAATTTCATTTAAAAGAAATTATCATTCCTCGGTTTTCGTACAAAATCACACTCTTCCTACAGTTTTGAAAGCGTTTTGGGCTGATCCGTGAAGAAGAAGGGAAGAGGCTGAAAAAGTGTTCAAAATAGCATGACGTGGTTTCTGAACAGCCCCCAAGTATCGACAGCCATACTAAATCAAGTTAAATTGTGCAATAATTATAGTCTTAAGACCCCATCGTACACTTGAAAGATCAATAATTTTGCACGGAATAGAAACGCTCTAGTATTACGAAATTTTCCGTCATACTAGCCCTGGACCAGCTGGCTAGGGTATGTGTATTTTATTATTCTTTCATCAATGCCTGTATTATTAATCCTAAAATGCTAGGATTTGCTACCATTTCCTTACAAAAAAATCCATACTAGTAGGCAGTTCATACGAAATAAGCTTCATATAAAAACACAAAACTAATGTGTTATGTACAAAGTAAATATTTGAACTAAGCATAAAACGCCGCGTGTATGGTTGAAAATACAATTTATATACCGCGACTAATAATTTGCAAATACTGAAAGCAGGACTCGATGCATTCTATTGTTTGCAAAATCGCAGTCGGGTATTAAACGCAATATTTCACCGGAACACAATTTTCTCAACATCTGTTCCTGTAGAAATATATCACATAAGAGTATAGTTTGAACATAATAATTGTGATAAACAAAAATAGAAGTATCAGGTAAAACTTTAATTATAAGTTTCCAGTTTCAGAGAACCCATAGGAGAATTGTTCTAAAACGATTGAAAGTGTCTGACAGACGAGTTGATTACTTTTTTAGGGGAAGAAATAAAGAGAACTGAGACTAGAGATCAACTTCAAACGAATGTGGTAATGGAATAATATTATTGGCAGCTTGACAGTTATTGATACTTTTGATTGGAATCAACAAGTTGAGGTGAGTATTAGTTATTGTGTATCATGATGATCTTTAAATTTAAATAAAAACTTAAACCCGAAAGATCGAAAGTGATCTTCCCAACTATTTCTGTTAATGCAGTGCAATTACTGTTTTCAAATGATGATCATTTCTCTCATCTAGTTTTTCATAATACAAAACTAAATATGTAAAACGATCCATCTAAAAAGAAGAAATCTATTTGATGATATGTATAGTAAATACTTCATTTGGAAGAACAATCACAAAATTGAAATTTTACTTGTCACGACGTTGTATTTTGATAAATTGTAATTTTATGGTTCAGTGGCACGACTAATACTGGCAGCTCACCCCATCATTATCAGCGACGATGTAAACACTGTTCACTGAAGCTTCTAACATGCATTACACGTCTGAAGTCACAGGGAGGAAAATTAACTTTAGTGGTGCACTATCTTACGTAAGCTTGTCCAGTAAACACTGCGACATAATTGTAACATATAAACTTGAGCTACTTTTTGTTAACTAATGTTGAAAATGGCACCAAATTTGTCCTAATATATAAGTCAGTAACACCACAAGTTCATATAAGTATTTAATGAGTGTATACAAAGATATCCTTTTTTGAAAATTCTTGATTTTTACTGTGGAAAGGAATTTGTGAGTGTAATACAATTTTACCGCGAATATGATAATTTTTACCTTGATCCGAAAATTGAAAAAATCATTAATTGTTATTAATTAATTGATTACCAAATCTTGGCTCATTTGCGAATTATTATTTGTCACCAATATAGTAACTGTCCTAATTATTGTCTAATAAATTATAATCAAACTTACATTCTACATTATCATTGCAATCAATATCCCGTATTACATCTTTTGAGAACCCAGAATTTGTGTATCTTCAGATATATGAGCAAAACAGAGCATTTAGAGCATAATTATTATTTTTAGCATTTATTGAGCATATAATTATTATATCAGAGGTGTTGTTATCATTCTTGCTTTACCGATAAAAGATAACTTGGAGCTTACCCAACGAGTTAGCTTCTGTGCTCAACCACCTGTTGTATTTACCGTTTGAGCTTAGAATTTCTTAAACCCAATATAGTTTTCCGTTTTTCCGCTATTACTCAGAAAATACTCAAAATCGTTTTATACCTTACATTGCAAATTCAATGAGAATATTCTAGTGCAATCAACTAACTTCTTGATAAAAAACAAATTATAAAATAAAATGAAACCGTATTTTATAACGCTCGTAGTAATCGCATGGTGAGGTAGTAACGTAGGTTAGGTAGTGACATTTTTATGGAAAAAAATGGTAGAAACGGTATGAACCGTGATAAGAATCGTAACAAAAAATATACATTTTTGAAATGTGTTGCAGAGAGATGTAATTCAACTTATTATAATTCGCCAGCCTGGACTTATTTCTCACGATTTTGTTCTTACTATTTGTTACAAAAATTAGTAAAAAATGTTGGTTTACAAAATCTCAGAAATAAAAATCATTGGCGACATAATTTGAAGAAAATTAGGAGAAATATTTCTTCTGCCTTGAAACGTCCAAATAGGGTATTTATTTTTTAAATCGATTTATAATATTAACACAAAATGTCGAATGATCAATTATTATCATTACCGAACAACACTGGCGACATAATCAATTACAAATTAACAGAAAAGCCTAATTTTCCCTGTCCTTATGTATATGTTCACTCTGGAATTTTTTTGTAGAATTCGTTCACAAAATTAATGAAAAATATTTTATAACAAAACCTCATAAAATAAACATAACTGGCAATATAGTTCAACGAAAATTGAGTGGAAAAAAGATTTTTTTCTGCACTTAAAAGTTCACACAGCTAATTTGTTTATAGAATCGTTGAAAAATATTGGATGACAAATTTGCATCATTAAACATAACTACCGACAAAATTTGAGGAATATTAATAAAAGGATGTCTTTTTACCATCGCACGTCCACACTGGGAATTTTTTTATATAATTATTTCTAAAATTATTAAAAAATATCAGATAACAAATTTTCATGATTAAGTGTCATATTTCTGATGAAGAAAGTGATTTCATGGGAAAAATGTACTTCAATTTGTTCATAATATTCAACTTGGCAGAAAATATTTTTTGTATTCAACTACTACCACGCATTAAGTTCAGCGATGTTGAGCATGGA
Source organism: Andricus quercusramuli (assembly GCA_932178445.1). Classification (NCBI taxonomy): domain Eukaryota; kingdom Metazoa; phylum Arthropoda; class Insecta; order Hymenoptera; family Cynipidae; genus Andricus; species Andricus quercusramuli. The sequence goes on from CAKNXH010000879.1 coordinate 632,885, forward strand.
CAAAAATTTTCAATGAGTTGAAGAACAAAAAATCGTTTTTTCTCAATAGTTGCATTATCGTGAAAGTTTGAATAACAAAAACTTAAACAGACCACATGAATCGCTTGAAAAATATCCCTATTAAGGGAAATCCCAAATTGGTCAAGAATTGACTCATGCATGTTATTTTGAACCTTGTTTTTCTATATGATCTCATGGTGCGCTATACGATCAAAATTTATTAGCTTGAATTTGCCTATTTTTCAAATTACAATTTTAACTGCAAGGGGATTTAATTTAGAATCTCCATGTAGAAAAGAAATAATTCAGTAATGAAATACATTTCGCATAAAAATCTCAATTATTTGACTAAAATCTTTTTCCTTTCTCTAAATTTAAATCGGTTCCGAATCGCTCACTGAATCTATGTAATAAGAATTTTCATTGATTCACAATGCAATTTCACTGATTCAAGTGGGCCACTGACAGAGATCAGTAGCGGTTTCCACTAAAAATCAATGGAATCTCGCGGATTCAAATTTAGAGAGCTTCAACATCAAACACTATATAAGTGTTGGATTAGTCGGATTATTGTAAAATGTGAGTCATTCACCGAATGAGTTAATTTGCTTTTCAATCAAACGAAAATTACTGGAAAAAAATTTTCCTTAATAAGTTTACAATAAGAACGTTTTGAAAAATCGACAGATGGTGAATTTTTGATCAATCACATATTATGCAAGAATGCAGACAATATAAATATTTTCGTGAGTCTAACTATTATAGATTCGTTATAAGATGAGTTTAAGCCAACTTAACCTCCTATCCCTACAAAAAATATCCGCACTGTATGAGTGAACTAGTCTGCTAATAATTCTCTCAAAAAATCGTTGCGGAATAATTTAAGGTTATTCAGACTATTTTTCATATTATTGAAAAAAAGCGATAAATAATTCTATGAAACTTTTAATTTCTCGCAGGCGATGACCATGGCTGAAAAACTACACAGAAGAGCAGCAACAATAAACTGCACATTGGTTGGATATGAAAATCTTCTTCAATTGAGAATGCCTGAAGATACTATTGATCTTTGAAGAAATAATTGGTTTAGAATGGCTGACTGAAAGAAGGATACTGAGGAAGACATGTCCAAAGAATCAACTTACGCCATAGATACTGGCATATCTGAAAATAAAGCTCCTGCAACTCTTGGGATTCTGAAGTCCAGTATTCAATTTCGAATAAGCAAAAAATTCCTAAAGGCAACTTGTGGTGCAGATCCAGTGCCTGCAGCTGAGGAAATTTCGTAAATGATATTATTTATTTTGCAATAAGGTTTTGTCATTTCTTGAAAGAACACAATAGCCTCATTCCGATGTCGATTGGCATAATGTGAGTGCCAGTCAATGGTGATGTACATCCCATTGGCAATCGCAGCATCAACCACAGTCTTGAATCTGGCTTTGGTTTCTTGCGGGTCTTATGAATAACTACTATCGTCTTCGACTCCGATAGCAGCGCGTACCAAGTCGGATTTCCGATAAGATTTCAACCAGTCTACCATTTTTTTATCATAGAATCTTTCAGACATTTTATTTTAAAATCCACTGCTGAGTGGGGCGTATGGACAATAATTTATTGTTTTCTTTTCTGGAGGGACTGCAGCGTCCTTTGGCCAAAGGTCAAAGGACCTTTGCCCGAACAACGCGGTCAAAAGTGAAGATCTCAAAAAATTGTATTTTCCTCGTTATTCTCAAGTGAATCGTTTTTTTTTGTGAATAGGGTGAACGCTAGATGCTCCATACTATGATGATATAAGTGTCTATGTAGTAAACACTTCATTAAAAATTACCTTATACTCGCGATTCTAGTTAAAGTACTGCAAAATGGTAAACATCACGGAAATGATATTTTTCTCGTTATTTTTTGGTCAATATCTGTTTTTGTCTAATTCTAATGAACAGTCAAAGTTGTATACTATGATATAATCGGAAATAATTATCTTATGTTTGCACACTTCAGTTAATGTATCGAACATAAGCTTATTTTCGACGAGGTCTGTACTGCATAAGCATTTACTTATGTTATCATAGTATACAACTTCAACGGTTCACCTGGATCGGAATAAAAAGATATTGACTACGTTATTTATTACTAAAACTTCGCAATAATTGGAAAGGTGAGCTGGGAAAAATCATTCCGCATAGAAATCTCTTGCACAAAAAGGCAATGATTTCCAACTGCCTAAGACTCCAAAAACCGAAATGAAAAATTGGAAAAAAATTCTTTCTCATAAATCTAATATATGTCCTAAATGATGGTCTCAATAATCTTTTATTTCTTTTTAGCTACAAATAAGGTAATTAATTCAAATATTGAGATCATTTTTCGACCTTTTGCAGCACTTATAATCATCTGGTCAAGTTCTTCTAGGGGCGAAACTAGAGGGTGAAGGAAAGTCAAGTTGAGATTTTATCTCTTGAAAAGAATTTGGGCGAGGGGGTCTTTTCCAGATAGAAATTATTGAACTGAACTTGTATTTTTTATTTGAAGTTCGGTTCGTAGTCCTTCTAGAACATTCAAAATGAATTATTTTTGAGGAAATTTGACATGATTTGATGTATAAAGTATCAATGATTACAAAATACACGTAACAGAGCAGCTGGATAAACAAAAGATACATTTTGAATTTCCCTATGGAAAAAGCACAAGGAAAGATAGCAGAACCATTTGTACCTTTTGCAATTGAGTATACAATATACAATTACCTGAACACATTCAATTTAAAATTTATTAACCTTCCCTACTTCTTTACAACCTTATAATAATAGTAGAGTGAACAACAAGAGGTATACAGCATCGATTACCAACGAGCATGTAGATTGCTACGCGAGCGTTGCGAGCGTGGCAAATCAAGCGTTTTTTATGGTTTTTCCCATAGAAATAAAAATTTGCGCAAATTTTCACTATTATATTTATAATCAGCGCGTTAAAATACAAAAGTATACGTAGTATCAAAAAAAGCAGAGGTACGACGCTTTCGGAACTACGTCCACAATTTATGGAAGTACTTATTCGATACTAAATTATATTACAAAATTTCGAATCAATAAGATTTTTTTCAATTCTGATTTTATGTTCCTTGAATTCTGTGCATGAAATCACCTCAGAAAAATTGCTATTGTATTGTTGAAAAGAGAGGCGGTTACAAGAAGGCCACATTTCAATCAAGAGCTGAGATGCCTCATTTCCGAAACAAGGCAGATTTCATCCAAAAATTGTAAATGTTCATGATGTTAATAAATAATGAATCAATTATCTGCATCGGATAATTTATTTTTGAACGTGGTTTTCTGTACGGCATTCAATAGAAATAAAATTAGAAACTAAATTTTTCTCCTATTTTTAATGTTTAATTTTTCACATTTTTTTAGTATCATACGGGTACTTCCACAAATTATCCAGGCATATCGTTCTACATATATACAAAAAATTGATGGCTGTAAGAATTTATTTTTTCATATATTTCACTCATGAATTCAGTTTTTTCCATTTTCAACACGCTTGACGAGTAAAAGATATTATTATCATTATTATTATTAATTATCCAACAACAGCATGAACTACAAGCCTAATATATATAGATATATAAATACATATATGATGATCTGCTGCAATATTTGCTCAGATTCAAAGACCTATGCAAAGAAGGTGAAATATGAACGTCTAGTTATTATCTTTCACAAAGAAATATAGACAATTAAGTTAGGAAGACATGATAAGGTTCCTGACTTTTAGGACTCGAAGGCGCATTCTTCTAGTGAATGAAAAAGAGTTTCTTCCACTCCCAGATTACAAATTGAACAGAGTTGCCCCTCACTGAAACCAAAACTAAGTTTTTCCACCGAAATTCTCCTTCTTACGGTACCCATGAGACGCACCTGCGCAAGAACTCTAGCAAACCTGAACGGAGTTCCATTAGTCATGTGTTCGTAACCCATTAGGCCAATACAAAGTTAGGGCAACACGTGTAGGAAAGTGGACTGGGCGAACCTGCGCACGTCCACCTTGGAGGATCTTGATCACACAACGATAAGAGATTTTTAACCTGTGAAACCTCGTTAAATTTTATGTTAGAACAGCAGTACCCGAATCTGCCAGGGTCTCCAGCCGTAACAGACAAATTCTAGGCGATCTCTCTTCCGCCTTGCCCAGAACTTTCTCTAACCAGTTCCATACCATTTTTAAGATACTAGGCAATTGGGACTCTGCCTACCTTTAGTCTCAGAGCATAACATGGAGTGCAAGGAGGAAGCCCAAGCACTTCTTGAAGAAATTGATTTGAATGACCTAGACTTCCTCAGAGTATCTAAGTCCCCAAATTCCTATGGCATAGAGCAGAACATTTGCTACGATACTTTGGAAAAGATTCAGTTTTGAGCGCCAAGACTCTGCTTTGGAGTTCCGCATAACTTGCTAAGTTGCCCCCGTGGCCTCCTTGCGGCAGCTATTCTCTTATTCTGTATTCTCGCGAAAATAGAGGAAGATTCTCTATTTATTTCCTCACATTATTTATAGCAATTCAAACTTTACGTGTTAACAATATTTTATGTTTTAGGAAGCCGCTTGAGTTACTTCTCACTGATACTACTTCTTTTAATGAGTATGGTAAGCTATTACGATACATATAAGATTAAAAAGAATTTTTTGCACGAAAAGATGCGGAAAAAGATTAAACTTATCCATGATGTATCAACTGAAATTATGTATAACAAAAATAAATGTTAAGTTTCAAGAGTATTTTCTAGAGAAATTAGTGTAAAAAGCTAGTGCAATACATGTGAGATTGAAAGAATTTTTCTTCGCGAAGAATGATGCAAATTTTCTATTTGTTAAATGAAATTATAACATAGACAAATGTTAAATTTTGACGATATTTTGAAGCAAAACAGTTTGAAAAGCTTTCGCGGAACATATGAGATGAATAAAATTCAGAATTGAAAGTATTTGAGATCAAAATGAAATATGTTGAATTCATAAATTTATCAAACATTAAATAATAAGAAATTAAATGAGAAGCCCTTGAATGTATGGGGCATTATTTATCAACTTTTAACTATTTTGGTGATTGATAAGTGTGTTGATGCCAATAAAAAATCTACGATTTCGATGACGTTTTTCATAACATTTTCCGTTTATTTTTAAGGTCTCAAAAATTAAACTCTTCTAGAATTGCGCATTCAAAACTGCAAATTTAAATTAGAATTATGAAAATATTGAAGATGACAGAAATTATCATCACCGTTCAAGATTGAAGAATTTAAAAATTGTGAACCTTTAAAGTAAAAATATTCTAAAACCGTCAAACATTATATGATTTTTGAATGAAAATTTTCAAAATTGATCAATCCAAACCTGAAGCGCTGAAAAATGAAGAATTCCAGACTTTGTTTGAACTTCAATCTAAATTTTAAAATTAAGAAGTTGAAACTCAATTGAAGGACCACACTACATACGGGCGTAAGTCCCAAAACCCGAATTTCACAGAAGAAACCGAAAACTGTCGAACTCTCAAGCAAATAATTTTAAGCAAAAAAATGTAAAAACATTTCAAGGTACTATTAGGCTTTATCGATGAGTGAAACTAACATCCTAAAGGAAGCATCCATCTCCAAAAAAACCTTCGTCAAAGGAACGGCGCTTCCCCAAAAAATCTGATTTTGATAAGTGGATAGTTGCACATCTTTTTCATTTTTAAATTAAAAAAAAAGAAGAAAGTACCTTCTAGCTATTGGTTGTCTTTACTGAATCGCGAAAAAAACGCTGTAAAAAAAATTAACCATGTGCGAGAAAGCTCTTGTAAAATAGCGGGGAATCCTAAAAAATTCAAATTTTAACACGTAAAAAGTTGCGTAGCTGTTTTAGTTTTACATTGAGGAAAAAAAGCAAGGGAGAAACTTCTAGCTATTATTCAACTCTATCAAGCCGCGAAAGGAACATCCTAAAAGAAGCAACCGCATCCGAGAAAAGTCCTTATCAATGGCGCGGTGCGTCCCCAAAAACGAAAATGTAGACACACGAAGAGTTGCATAACTTCTTTATTTTTTGAAGTAATAAAAAAACAAGAAAGTTTTTCTGAACTATTACTAAGCTCTATTGATTGGTAGAGAGAACAGCCAAAAGATATAATTACTTCATTAAAAAAAATACCAAACATGTATTCTGACCCACTCCTAAATCGAACCGGACCATAATCTTTTACAGAAATATGAGTTAGGTTAAAAACATTATTTTAGGCCAATAAAACGGATTTCCAAAATTTGGCATCTACGCCCGTATGCAGTGTGGCCCTTCAATAATAAAGCATTTTTATGCAAAGGGAGGAATTTCATGTTAGAGACACTTTGAAAAAATGTCAAACTGATGTATACTAATGAACTGTTACATTAACATGATAGAAAAAGTTCAACGTGGACAAAACTAATGAATGGTACCTCATTATATATAAATAATAAATTATGGTTAATTCTTGCACGTATGAAATTTTCGAATAATATAATTTTTTTAGCATTAATATGTCGATTCGTCATCGTTCGACAAAAACGAATACGCCTGCCTTTTTGTAAATATTATCACAATTTTGTTTTGTGGTTAAATCACGATTTAAAAAGGGTCAATAATCCCAATTCAAGCTATTTAATTCGGATAAAAATGTATTATTACTCTCTGATTGGAAAGATTTTGATAAGACAAAATATTACAGTTCACGTATATTCATATAGCTCGATTTATTTACTATATATGTGATAATCGAACCAAAATACACATAATGAATCAAAATTCTTGACAATTCTATCTTCAGGATAATATACATTAGAGGTGAAAAATGTGTCCTTGATTTAAAGAGACACTTCCGAAAAGGGTCAACTGTAAGAACAACTAATTGCAAATGTTCTTTTTTCTTGAAAAGGGTCAAATAGGACAAAAAATAAAAATACAAAAAGGTTGAAGAACAAATCTCAGGCTAGTCCTCACATTATGTTTAGGGCAAAAGTTAGTTTTTCAGCAAATGGTAATCCTTTAGTAGCATACACTGTCAGAACTATGTTGAAAATTCAACCACTTTTGTATTTGAAATTTTTTTCATTCACGGAATTGAAATAAAATTTATTAAAATATGGTTTAGAATTCAATAATACGTTTGCGCATACACATAGCGCCTTTTCTCCAGCGAGGAGATTTTTCTTACGTTTGTGTCGTGACATCCATGAAATAATATTATATAATATTCAGGAAAAGAAGCAGCTTCAAAGAAGAAAAACAAAAGGTACATTGGAATAATACTATCATAATAAGAAAATGTTATTCACACTAACGGTACTAACTGCTGTATGCTTTTATAGGCTACATATGTTTACAAAAACGAGTGTTCAAAAGTTTTTCTAATTTGGCGCGCAACTCATAATGGTAATATAATTCCAACGTATCTTCTATTTTTCTTCTTCAAAGCTGCTTATTTTTCTAAATATTATATGCACTTGGTTAATCTCGCGGATCACACGACGCAAACGTACAAAATAACTCACTGATTCCTTATCAGAATTCTTTCGGTACCGAATGATGTTTTTTCTCGTCACTAAAATTTCAATAACATGTTGTTAAGATTTCAACTGCATGGTTGGAATTTCAATTACACGTGTAGCTAATTTTTAATTCACAAGTAGTTGAAATTTCAACAACGTTAATTGTATAAATCTTTAACCACATGTGGTTGAAAATTCAACCAAATATTTCTATCAGTGTAGCGGAACTTATTTATTGATATATTTTCATCCTATAGTTTAATAAAACAGGATTAGTAGGCTCTTGAATTAAGAACAAAAATAATAGTACGTCCTACATATCTCATTTTATTCAAAATAGATTCAATTTTTTTCTTGCTAATAGGCTGCTCTAATTCACATATATAATTGGTCAAGAAAAAAGAATCTGGCATCAGAATGCATTTCATTTATACCATTTTTGGATCAAATTCCGCACAAATTTTCCTGGGTAGCGACACCGCCATTGCCATCTGCATTAACAGCGCCCCATTCCGTCACAAATAAAGCGATATTTTTTTGAAGAGCACTAGATGCCTTGTTTCTCAACTCCTGATGATGGGTCCCAGAGTAAAAATGTAGAGCATAGGCAATATTTCTATAGCCAGTTATGGGGTCAGCTGCAGCCACATCAACGTCCTGAGAATAAGTCGATGTGCCCACAACAATCAAGTTTTTCTTATCAATAGCCCGAATTTCCTTAATTACGGCCAGAGCATATGGCTTTATGTTGTCCTTCCATGTAACATCCTTTGGCTCATTCCAAATTTCGTAGATGACATTATTCACATTGCAATAAGTTTTTGCCATTTCTTGGAAGAACGCGATGGCCTCATTCTGATGTTGATTGGCATAATGAGAGTGCCAGTCAATGATGACGTACATACCATTTGCAATCGCAGCATCAACTACAGTCTTCACTCTAGCTTTGTTTCCTTGAGGGTCTTGTAAATAACCACCATTGTCTTCGACTCCCATAGCAGCGCGTATCAAGTTAGACTTCCAATCAGATTTCAACCAGCCTACCAATTTCCTGTTATAGAATCTTTCAGCTCCCCAGCCAGAGTTGCTCCAGAAAAGACTATTACCCGGGTAAAAATATTTGGTCTTGATTTTGTCTTAAGTAAAGACCAGTCCAAGACAATTCCAAGTCATTCTGTATGTCTAGCTCGTGAGACGGAACCAGAGTATTCTTGATGTCTTAGGACGAATATTTTTAACTTGAAGACACAAATTTATGTCTTGAGGGTCATCACTAATCCGCTTCAAACTTTATAGAATGTTTAAATTATTTATCTTCATGGTATTTATTGTTTATGTGTTGATAATTTCATTGGTCTGCAATAGTTATGTTGTTTGGATGGCGAATCTAAAAATGTTGTCCATTTTTTCCTATCTCCAACAGTTCACTAGATACTTCTAGAAAATGACAGTTTTAATCTTTTCATCAAAAATTTTATATGCCTGCAGTTGTTGAGACAGACAGGTTCCGAATTTTTTATTTAAAAATTATTTGTTACAAAATTACAAGTTTTATCGGTTGTAAAGTTTTAATCCTCAGCAGATGTCAACTGCTTGGTCCTCACCTAGCTACCTGAATCCTGGAAATGGCAGGCCCTGTCTGTGGGGTCCATAGTTTATAGAGGCCGGAGTATAATGGACAATAAAATTTACAAACTAAAACTTCTTTACTTTTGACCCTGGCAAATGTTAAAGCCACAAACTGGCAATATAATTTTTTTGAAGAGCAATTCGTTATATTTATCAGGACTTACACTTCTTGTCTTGAAACAAGTCAACCTCGTATTGTCTTGGCTCAGTCAACAGTCATAAATGCAAGCAAAGCCTGTATATCTCCAATGTCTAGCTGGTGAGACGGAGCCAGATATCACTGTCTTGGAGACATATTCGAGACATATCGAAGACATACAAGACAAAACCAAGACAAAATATTTTTACCCGGGTACCAACTAAAGTGCTGTTTCCCACCAACCAATATTTGGTTACCTCTTACGGATAACGGCAGAACATCTGTCAAAGAAAAATTATTATTAGTAATTAATAATATATATAAACTGTGTATTATTCAAACTATATACTAAATAAAAAGGATCACCAGGTTTCCTCTGAGGATTTTTTAGCCTCGTTTGAAAAATACGTTCTTTCATTTGGTGCAAAATAAGGGTGTCCAAGACTTTCAAAAATAGAGGAAGTAGTGAAAAATTGAAATGAAGAAATAAATTGTTGAATTCGGTGATTTATTCTGTTTATGTATTGAATTTTGCAACACAAAGTTTTTAGGTTTATAAAATTTCACCTACGGGCCAAACATTGAGAAGCATTATCTGTAAAAACAGTTTTTACTTATGAAAAATTCTAATTCGAAAATAAAATTCTCCTGTAAGTTTCTTTTTCAGGGAACTGCAACTTACACAAAAATGAAGTGTATTGTTCCAATCCTAAATTTGCAGTATCGATCACTACTAAAAACTGTACTTATTACAAAATCTCCATCATTTTTAACCCACAGTTAAAATTTCAATATTTAGGAACATAATATCGACCGATATCCACAAATTTTTTTAGACATCGTTTGGATACATAACTTTTTTGCTCGGGTCAAATGCTACTATTGATTTAAACATTCTCACATCAGCCTGTTATTCATTTAATTAGATCATTCCAAAGTTATATGAAAAAATAAAGATTTCTGATCATTCTAAGAGCAGGTTCTAACTTTCTAGATATGAATGAGTGAAAATTCAACTAATCAAATCAGTATTAAGTATTACCACTAATCAATATATTGAATAAAATTGATATTGATGATACATTGATAAATCGAATCCCCACAGAAATCTAGGACGTTTTTAGAGCTGCTGAACGCAGTTCAAAAAATGTTCCAGCCATAAAAATCATACCATGAGAATTAGATATTTTTCATGTTTTTTCTTTCACATAATATTTAAAAAAAATTAGAAGTGAATAATTTTTATAAAGCTGGAAATATCTTACTGGCATTGGCGATGGCTAAAGCACCACAGAGAATAGCAGCAACAATCAACTGCATATCGGTTGTGTACAGAAATCTTCTTCAATTGAAAATTTCTGAAGTTACTGATGATCTGTGAAAAAAGACTTGCAATTATATATACTGCCCACAAAGTGCATCATGGACATGATTTCTCAAGTTGTATTAATATCATGTCAGAATAAATTACTGAAGCTGATAAAACGTCAAAAACGTGATAATGAGGTATTTGTATTTTTTCTATAAACAGAAAAAGCTGCACTTAATATTGCATCGTCTTGCATCAAGAACGTCTCATTTCAAGTCAGAATTTCTGCAGATTTCTAATTCAGACTGCAATATTTTACTATTGAATTTCCATCACATTGTCAAATTTTTTTGACGGCATAATTCATAATTATATTTTAACGTTTCACGGAGCTTCAGATTTGGACGACATAAATGTGAATTTTCAGATAAATGATTTTAAATTTCAGGTTTCATTTTGAACGCAGATACCCGAAACACTGTATTATGGCATTAGTTCACAACTATCATTGACATTTTGTCTATTGTAGCTGTTACAGGCAAAGTACATAACACAGCAATATATATAATCCCTAGGCATTATATATATATATGTCCAATAAAGTCCAGGCAAAGGATGTAATACTCTCCATTATACAGATTGCCTAGACATTATATGTAATGCCCAGAAGAGACCAGGCAAAGTGTGTGATGAATATTCTCCATTTGAGCAGTTTTTTGTTTTTTTGAAAACTTCATTACTTTGATTATAAATTTCTGGATTTTTAAAAAACAAATATTCAAACTCGATTTTTGAAGAAAAGAATCCACTCTTCATTTTCTTTAAAAAATTGTTTAAAGATAGCTTACGATGTGCTCTAAAATCCCTGTAAACATAAAAATGGGATCTCAGGTGATGAATCCATATTATTCTAATGATAATTTAGTTGAATTAAAATTTACAATTCAATCTGAATTAGTTTCAAATTGGAATGTTATTAAAGTCGTAGCTGTCATACAAATTTGCCGACAGTCAAACAGGACTTTTCCAGACGTTCTCCGCCCACTTTCTCAAGACTTGCAGGTATAAATTTCGACCAAGCTATTCTTGCACTGACTCAAGACCTATTTATATGAATGTGAAAATCTTTAAAAATAGCAATTTTGATAATTAAAAAAATCGACTTTTTTGTTTAAAAAAATGGTTAAAATAATTTTTAAAATATCGCCTATAACGAATCTCTTTGAAACTTAATGAGCTTTAATTCAAAAACAAACGGAAAAGTCTGATGAAAATTGTTAATTTAAAATTGATGATACTATTCAAGATTTTTCAACGGGGCAAGGTTTTTTTTTAAATATTCCTGCAGAACAAAGTGTCAAACCAATAAGTGTTTATGTGTAACAATCTAAGTTTAGGGTCGATCAAAATGTCATTCCAGCATGCCGTGTTTTTAATAAATAGATAGTCAACGTGTGCTGAATTCTGTAAGTGTTCGTGAATTTATCATGCCCTTCTTCAACTGCATCATTATATTCAAGATCAAGATTACATACTTTGCCTATCTCGAGCCGGGCATTATATCTAATGCCTAGGGATTATATAGAATGCCTAGGCAATTTATATAATATATATTCGATTACATAATTTGCCTGAAATAGCCAGGCAATATATATAATGCCTAGGGATTATGTATAAAGCCTGGATTATATACTTTGCCTGTAACATCTCGATCGCAGGTATCGAATCAGGTCAGAAATCAATCCAAATCTAGAGCAGTAATCGGAATCAATTTCCTACTTCTTTGTGAAATCTCAATTCAAAAAATTTCATTCTGATATTTGGCTGCATCCCAAATAAAGTCAAATAGTCAGCTCAAAATAATTCTAACTTTCTTGTATATAATGAATTGTTGAATTGATGATGGAGGGGTACAGTAGGTCAATTAAGAACACTATATTGTTAGTAACACTGTTAGAAATGTTCGGAAAATTCCGACACATTTAAGGTGCTAAAGTAACTAAAATTTACGAAATTAGGTTGCTGTAAACGAAATTCAGTAACTTTTGTAGCAAATTTACTAAATTTTCATCAAACTTCTTAAACTGTATCTGAAAATTACAAATAGTTTCTCAAAATTCCTAAACGGTAACAGAAATATAAGGTATTGTACCTGAAAGAAGTGCGCAATTGCATGCGCACTGGTTGCTTCTCGATCGCCTTCATTGCGAGACAAAACATGGTGGTTCAGTGGCAATCGGCGGCTACAAAGTGCAAAATGAAGTGAGATAATATATACTAGAACATCCGCGCGCCCGGCGCGCGGAGATCTAGTTCAGATTGAGATTTGAATATTTTAATTCAATTATAATTCGTAGTATTTTCCTTAGATTTTTAAAAGAACAATAACTGCTTTTCACTGTGCGTGTATATGTACATATAATGCTGTTGAAACACATATACTTAAATTATATAGCAAAAATTCTCTACCAGAAATGCATGAAGAATGACATTTCAAAGCTATATATATATATATATA